>NQII01000044.1:173276-195912 GCA_002778355.1 Clitarchus hookeri
CCCTACACGATGTTAGGCAGGTGTACCAGTTTTTTTGGCTCTTCAGTGTATTTATAGGCTATTCACGGTAAAGTGAGCACTTTTGAAAGCCCCTTCATTTGAAATAATAGTCAATAAATATTTTTTATTTTAGGCTGACATTAACTTCCGAGTGCGGTGGAATTATAGACTAAAGATGAGGTAGACCACTAATTCGTCTTCTGCACATGTACCCAACATTGACCTACCCACATCATACACAACTGTCAAAGTCACATGGTCAACAGTGTTAATCTTTTTTTTTATATATATTTTAATTTTGAAGGGGCAACCACAATTATATGAATAAAATACTTTTACCAATTACAATTAAATAAAACTGCATTACAAATTGGTTAGAGGAAGAATACATACAACTTCAGGCATTTGTTTACAAATCGATTATCTAATCGTAAATCCAAATCATGCCGTTTTCGCTAGACGTGTTGGCAGAAAAGCAATTCAATGTTAGGACACGGAGATTGGTTGTGCGCAGCCAGCGATATCAGTCTATCTCATCTTTAGTCTATGGGTACAATTTACAAACTGTGTTTATTACTAACATGACAATATTGATTTAAATAGTTAGTTGAAGAATAAGAAATAGCTGAAAGAAAAAAGTAACTAGGGCCTCAAAAGTGCTCACGTTACCATGAAGATCTTATATAGTTATTGTAAGCCTATATAGCATATGAACGAATGTTATAATATTAAAAATATTTGCATCTAGGTGTCAATAGTAGGCTAGGTAATAAACTGCTAGCTAGTATTCTCTCTCACCTAGGGCCGAGTTGGCGCCAATTTACGCCAACATTTTTTTTTTAAGTTTAGAAATCTCAAACTGTTAATTTGTTTATCATTCAAACAATCACAATAGGAAATTAAAAATTTTCATTCCACTGCTATCGTCTGAAACTACACAATATCATAACATTTAAAAATATCTTACAAAAAATTGCCGTATACATATTACTAACTAAAGTGCAGTGAAAAATATTGCTACGTGTGGACTCAGCGCAAGGTACGTGGAACCAGTATCGACGAAGTGGGGCGTCTGACGTTTTGAAAGAAAAATGTTGTTGTAGGAACCATAATTCTGTAGCCGTTACCCTCCAGGACTGTTAAAACGTGTAGGGTAGTTGTGGCTACCCTACACGAATATTGTTATAAGTACATGGTAACGCCAACAGAACATATTGTAAAATTTCAGTGCGTCACAAATCAGTGACGTCATTATATTCTACAGAATATAATATTGCGATTACAGAGCTACAGAGCTGATTGTGCAGCCAGCAGTAACATATAGTAGTGATAACAATCAGTTCTGTTGCCTTAACCGAGCAGCATGGTGGCCCCGGCCAAAGTGTATGGTAATCCTAACCATCTGTTATGTTACCTTTACTGAGTGGCATGGTAGCCCCCAGCCATCTTGTGTTGTCTATTGTAATTCCCTCGTCGGCTCATAGGACGCGCTGCTATTTGTACTTATTTTTCAGATATTTGAACATTTCCTTGCCGTTGGACATAGTGCGAGTGACGTTTGACAGAGAGAGAGAGAGAGAGAGAGTGTGTGTGTGTGTGTGTGTGTGTGTGTATGTGTGTGTGTGTGTGCAGTTTGCCGTGTGACGAGATCAAGTAAAGTATGCCGATCTACCGCGGAGGAACCGGGGCGTGAACTCCCGACCCTCCGACTACAAATCGGCCACTTTGCCCCTGAGCTATGACGGCAGAACTGACCACTCGGCTATTATACCAGATAGGATGTTCAGGTTTTTAAATGTATTTGTTTTACATTGTTTAGTTTTTTTAAAGCATGTGTCTGTAGACGAATCTCGAAGCGATGAATTCACATTGGCTTATGAGTAGGGCCAGTGACTTTTCGCGTAAAAATCGGAGCACACAGTGGACTTCAATACTATATACACACCTCAGCTGTTGTTAAACCTCCTTTGGCTGCTGGTGCCATGCCCGTCATTGAACAAGCCACTCAGACTAAGTAACTCCGACACTGAACCTTCGTGATTCGTGCGCAAAAGGTTAACACGGGTCAGAACATTTTTTAGCCAATCAAAGAAGCTGGACAACCCTACAGTGCTTTGGACTGTATCTTGTCTTGAAATCTTTTCGCGAAATATCACTGCCCCTACTTATGAGTAAGCTTATTTATTTAAAAAATTAATCCTTCCTTTATGTTATCAATTTATATTATACAACACTGGGTGACATCTGACATAAAAATGTTTTTACGTTTAATGTTTGTGTAAACATATTTTCCTTTCACATCATATAATTTGTAGTACCAATAAAAGTATGGCGTAAGTTATTTCATTTTTATGTCCTGTTTATGTAAGTGGTATACGTCTTGTAAAAACAAGTACATTTGTGTTGTCTATTGACCAATAGAATATAATGCATTGGTAACGATGCCACAGAACTCTTATGCGTTCGGGTTCGATGCGGATTTAATGGAATGCAGAACTTACTGAAGCCCAGTATGACTGCACGTACAGTGAACTCCAGCTGTTGTACCGGTCAGAAAATTGGCTTCACTGAGCAGCAACAAGTAAGAACGCTGTTCGCTGATCGGCGTCCGGTAAGTTATTCGTCCTCCGGCGGCCCAGCTGTTAGGGAATCGTTTGCAGCTCGTGGTAGTTAACGAGACACAGAGCTTTGCGAAGCCAATCAGCGAATGGCTTCGCCTACATCATAGGAACCACCACGCCATTTCGTTTCAGTGTACTATTCTCTTCTGTCGGTACAGCTTGGTTCTATTGAGAATGCACTGTGTTTTGACCGCGCTAGGGGTATTAAAGAAAAACGCGCAGGCTGTGATCTCCGTACCATCCGCCATTTGTTTGACCTATGCTGGGAGATGTGTATGTTGGTATGTTAATGCTGTTCTAATAATCTGCGAGTGCTCTATAGCTATTTACATAAACCGTCAATAGATTATTATGTTAGCATTTAGCATATGTCGAGGTGATGTGATGCACATATTTTTTTATTATTCTCCTTGGTGTTGCGTATTAATTTGTAAGGTATTTTATGTTCATACACGCACTATATCAGTGACTTTCGGGGGTGCGGGACGGGAGGTAATGATTGTTAGCAGCCCTTCGTAGTATAGTGTGAAGGAGGTTTGATCTACGGCTGAATAATCGTTTATTTAAACTAATGGTAAAGCATACACTAAAAGTTGCGTGTTTGTATAATTTTAGCTGAAATATATTTTCATGTTTTTTTTTAGTTACGTATTCATATTTGTTTCCACTAAAAGCAGGAATGATTCTCACATATATCTATGCCATTGACTATACTACATACATTTCATTTTCTTATATCATCACAGCTTACAAGTATTTGTATGTATCAAGAGATTGCATACGACCACCGGAAGAAGAGAGTATTTGATGCTAATATGAATAAATTCTTTGATGTACACATACTTAAGATAAGTGTTAATCGCTTCTCCCTAAAAATTATTGTTATCAAGGGTTGAAATAAATGAATATCATAGAAATACTCTACACAATTAAATTTTATTTAATACACTTGACACAACACAAAGAAAATAATAAATGTTACACACTTGAACTCATTCATCATTCGGCAAAACACTTATATTGATGTTTGTTTTATAGAACAAACCCTGCTGTGAGCATTCGATCCACTCATATTCCACACCACAGTTATCACATGGATACATCTTGTATGAGGTGTTGAATAAGCAGTTACTAGCTTCATGTTGCCTGGCGTTATAGTTATTCGCGAATGTTTTGCCGCAATATTTGCAGTCGGTTGCTACTGCTGCGTAACTTCGACCCCCTGAGTCCGCAGGCTTTCGCGGTACCATTGCCGATGTCGACATGTCCTTACCCACAGTTTCCTTATTCATATTATAACAGCTTACACAGTAGACGAATAAAGCGAGGATCTGCCTTCCGCCACATCCGTCAACAGAGTGAAAACCTTCTGACATAATGCATGTTTGTATTGTATTGACACCATCTCGAGTGTCTCAGTAGACGTTTGCCGCTGGGTATCTGCAAAACAGCATGGTTCATTGATTGTTATACGAGACCTAATTATAATTAACCCTATCGCTGTCATCAGACAACCATTCTTCTTTACAAATGTACAGCTTTCTGTTTTGGAGGTGACGTTTTTTTTCGTATTTTGCTGCAGCACTCTTCCGATGTGTCTTGCACCAGCTCCTAGGACGTGTTGTGTTTGTCGTAGTAGTACTTCCTTGAAAACCCTCTAGGCACGGGAGACAGCCAGGGATGTCTTCGTTCTGTTGTGAATAGTCACGTGGGTGTTTGAAGACAGATTGCATGTCATGATGTGCACATGTGAGAAGGAATTCTTTAGGCAGGTGTACAAGCTAGTTATCTTTGTGAAGTGTTGCGTATGATTTAAGCTTCCCATAGGTTACGATAGTTGATAGGTTTCCGAGTGCTAGAATGTCGATTCGTAATTTTCCCTTTACCCTCTCGGGGGGAGAAAGAAATGGGTAAGTTATGATGTTGGATTTTGCAGAGGATTACAGGCGCGTAATTATTCATTTCAAACAAGAATTTATTATTCTTGTAGCCAACATACGGGTAGCTTTTAACAACGAAATCTGTATAGAGCAGCTTCGCAGGAGAATAAGGTAAAGTGTGTGTATCATTTTATTTACTTTACCCGTTAATATCAAACACTTTGGATAACTTGCGGCGTGCAGTGTAGGACAATCAGGAGAAATTATCTAGTGTGGTATGGCTATCACTGTAGATTTTTTTTTTCGTCTCCATGATTTATTTTCCCCATCATACTTAAATATTTAAGTTTTAACTTATTTGCACGTTGATGTAGTGCGAATAGTCCGTCTCGGCAGGAGTCGGTATCGGCTGGAATTGGTCTCGGTATGGCCTCCAAGTGCATACATTTGTGTGTGCTTGAAGGTGATATAAACCACTGACGATGTGGGATTGGGTATCCTGAGCACGAATGCATGCACACCTTCACTGAATACGTAAAATAAAACAATGCTAATCTGTGAAGATATTTAGTATTGATCCAAACCTGATACCTATGTTCTAGATGTTTGCCAGAACTGATATGTCCACCTATACTCTGGTATACACCTGCGACCCGTGATCTAGTTGATTTCCAGACGCGTTATGGTTGGACGGAAACAGGATGGTGCACAGACACGACATGCTCGCCAGTCCAGTGTTCCTCGCCCCAAGTGTCTTAGATGATGTAATAGAGTTATTTACGTTGCTAATAACTTTTTCTTTTATGTGGTATGTAATGAATTGTTCGTTAAGTTTGAAGAGTGGTACGGTGTATAAAGGATTTTTTTCTTTTTCAATAATAGTGGCATGCTATCTTTTATTGAAATGGGGACGCATGGGCACTTTGGTCTTGCCTAATGGATATGCGCGCACGATGTGAGGTGTTCTTGATGGAGGTTCGTTCTGTTCTGGAACCCTTCGGTCTATCGTGGTGCTGTCTATCGGTGGAGTTTGGAAGCGTATGGCCTCTCTACCGACGCCCATCCTGATGGCTGTTCCTTAGCTGGGTGGGTCTCGCAGCTTCAGCGATCGTTAGAATAAAACGTGGTCTCGCTCGCATGCAAACACGCTTATACACACATATATTTTACTCACTTAAAAGAAACAATGTAATAGGGCATTGACTTATACGTTAAACATATATCTTTGCGAACACACATTATGAGCGTGTCTCTCTCCCAAGATGTCATTATCAGTTGTGTATCGCTTACGAATATTAAAAGGGAGTAAATGTTTGGTGACTGTGGCTTCGGCGGATGGGAAGTGTTGGTAAACTTTGCTTATAAGTTGAGTTAAGGTGTAATTGACCTTGTTGTGCTACTCATCGTCGGGGCGATGCTTATGATATAGTGGCTATAGCTTTGGTTGATAGATGATGGTGGCTTGCTATGCTTAGGGGGGGTCTTCAGTCGTAATTGTCCCCTATATCCTGTTTGTCGCCATGGGTGATGCGTATGTTTTGGATCTGGCGAATATAGTTTCAGTGATTGGGAAATGTTGGGCAAGTATGTTTATAAAAGGGCTTAAGATATACTTGAACTTGCGGGCATGTTCGTCGTTGGGGGTGATGTCTATTATATGAAATTAGTGGTTATATCTTAAGCCATTAGGAAATGATAGAGAACTACGTTTCTAAGAATTTATAAGGTGTATTTGATCCTGCAGCACTGTTCATCGTTGGGGGAGATGATTATTTTATGAATTTGGTGGCTATATTTTTAATGGATCAGAAATTGTGTCCTACTATTCTTATATGAAGATTTAAGGCGTTCTTGGCCCTATCTCCTTTATGTTATGCTCTAGCTGGTAAGAATGGTATTTTGGTGACTGGAATCCAAGATGGCAGACGTATAACACAAGCATATTGGCGATTTACACCTCAGTTGCGAGTGAGCAGTGGTCGGGGTAGGGTGTGTATTTAGTGTGTAATTACTATCTCGGTAAATGTACTTAGTCTCGGTACATTTATTATTCACTCTTGGTACGTAATTATTCTTGGTATGTGTACTTCTTCATTATGCAATTGTTAATTATGCTTTAATTATACATAATTACCTTCTACAAGTGTCAAACCAATGAGTACCTCACCTTCCCTCGTCACTCCTCACCATTTTTTTCAGCTGTGTTCTGGCAGCCAATGGGTGAACATGTGTACTTAGTGAGTAATTACTCTCTTCGTACATGTACTTAGTCTCGGTACATGTACTTATTCTCGGTACATATACTTATTTGTTATGCAATTATTTATTATGCTTAAATTACTCCTGATTACAATTACCCCTAATTACAATTACCCCTAATTACATCTAATTGCCTTCGACGGGTCTCGAACCAAGGAGAACAGTTTCCCATGTTAAACAGTGCCGGCAAATGGTGTCTCTCTCTCCAGAGCCCATTTACAGGTTATTTTTATGGCGCTACGACTGTTGATGCACACTAGCATGCCCAAACGGCCTCGCTCCCACTTCTCACATTGATGCAGTACGCTGCAGTGCTGCGCTGTGCTGGTACAATTTTGAAATCTTATTGGCCCACGTGACCAGTGGTATCAGTGCAGACGCATGTTCAGCCAATCACATTTCAGGATGTCGCCAACACGGAACAGCACTCTACTGTGCTGTGTCAATGTGTCCAGACCCCAAAAATTTCCCAACCTTCCTTAAATAAAATTGCTGGGAAAATATGCATTCTATGTTTAAATAAATTGATATTTCTGTTTACAAATAAAAACTTTATAAATGTAAATTCTGAAAGCTTGCACTTTTCCATATCATATGACCAATTCCAGTATGATATTTATCTTAGACAGTGAGCCTTGCAAATTTGGAGACAGAAGGCCTAATTGCATACATTAAAAACATTATCTGACCCTTGGAGGTATTTTATTGTGACAAACACTTAAGGATATCTCGAAGAAAACGTTTTATTATGATACAATAATAGACCTTCTACCGGAAATAATAAAAATGATGCTTGCTGACAGTATGCCTTGCTTCCCTCCACTCCGTTTCAATAATAGGTCTAGTTAAAAGAAGCCAGGATCATACATTGCACACACAATAAGCTTTTAAAGTAGATTACAACTTCTGTAAGCAACAGTTTTTATAGGTGCAGAACTAAAACATCAAAGAATTAGTTTCGCTGATTTTTTTTAAATACTGACTAGTCTAATGATAAGCGTACATTATGCAAATAATTTAATATTCTTTGTATATTAAAGACTACTTTCTATAAAACACATAATTATTTAAGTTTTTAGTGAAATAAATGCAACGTTGCAATATTTTTAAGGCAAGATAATTTCTGGGTACTTATTGGTTGTGTGTGTTGTAAAATGAAATAGCCGTCATTTATGACTAAACCTAACACATACACGATAGATAGCTTCTCATGATTCTTCAACAGTAATACTCATCAAAATCATAATGGAAACATTTATTAATGTGAGTGTTTGGTTGAACTTGCTCAAATCAGCTGTCAAGCCATACTTTGTCATCGCGGTGACTTAGTTATAAAATATTTGGTCGATATAATATCGAAGTCAAATAAAATGAGGCTAGGTGTCCTTGTTATTAAAATAAGCGAGAAAATATGTTAAAAGATGTTTCCGCATTAAATGTGACAATTTTCAAGTTTTTTGCGTTTGGTACTGTGAAATTGTGAATATTATATATGGAATTATGGATATTTATTATGCCTAGTTTTATTTATACTTAAATAACAGAATTCCGGTAGCTTATATAGTTAATAACATTTTCACTACCCACCTTACATAATTTTTTAAAGCAAGGTTAGGCAATTAAAAGAAGATGAAATTGTATGCGATACGTAAAGTTTCATAACATGATAAGCATCCTTTTAAAATCAGAATCGTAGGCATAGTCTTTTAGAGTTTGATGTTTCACTTCCAAAATATTAGTTGTGGATGCACGAACGGTAAACAAATTGCATCTTATTGTTTTTATGTGTTCATGATTAATAAAGATGAACTTGTTTTATTAGTTTACGATTGATATTTTTGCATGCTCAATGTTGTATTATAACAATACATATGAATTTAAAATTAATATATTGCAGCAGTCACACTTACACCAACCACTGGAAAAAAAAATTTTAATCTACTACGTAAAGCACATGCTGTAATTTCATATACGATATACGTGATCTGCCAAACGATTTTGTATTTTCAACAGTCCGGCAACGCTAATGCATGCTTGTCATCAACAACATCAGCGGCAAAATGTATACAGCACGAGAATAAACATTCCGACTTAGCTCTGTGATTCAAACATTTGGTTTTAGCAAAGTGCACTTGCTCTAGAATATGCCAATTATTTGTAAAGTTATCATTGGCTGGGTAAAAAGTAATATAAATGAGGCAAACTATTTTCAGAGGTAAAATTTTTTCTGACAAACTTCCAAAACTGTAATGGAAGTTTTAAAACTATGCTCTGTATGGAAATAATACCACGCATCAAGTTGCAGATATATGAATGTTTAGTGTCGCTGCTATACAAAGATGGGAACTTCCCTACGCATTTGATTGTTTCCCGAGCAAATGTAGGAACGCTACAATGAATGTACAGGGGAAAACATTACCATTCCTGCTTTCTCACTATGCGTATACACTGGTATGGTGAATTTCCGAATAATTTCTTAGTGTCTTGGTTGTAACACAAGAACGGAAATTTATACAAACATATATTTAAAAAAATGTAATATCTGGCTGGAACTGAAAAGTAAGTAACTAAATAGACAAAACCTCCCTTACTGTAGCCATATGATTCACAGGGTAGTACTCACTATCCCACGTATTTCCATATATAGGAATGGTAATCGAGCAGAGGTTTCGCATCCGCATCTCCATATAGCTATCGGAAAGAAGAAATAAAAAAAGAAATAGAAATTAGACACACTTGAAAGGCAAGTTTGGCAAAATTTCGTGTACTTGCATACACTTTGTAGTTCTTAAATTGTTGTAAGCCTGTAAATAATTTTGGCTCTTAGCCTATATTGTTATCAAGAAGAATATATAGGTAAGTACTTGACAAGTTAGCCGGCTAAGTCAGTTCCATGTTTAATTTGAGAGTTTAGAGATTTTGGGCGGCATCAATAGTCTTGCGTCAGAGCGGGGAGGATGAAATTGAGAAGGCTATGGAACAAAGTTGGAAGGCAACGCCAAGGAAAACGAGACACTGCCGAGAAAATACACCCAACAGAAGCATCTTCGAAGAATATTTTCGCGTGCCAAAATCCGAGAGTAACACCGTCGGGAGTTGAACCGAGATCGCCTGAGTGAGAGACGAGATCCCTAGCCACTACGCCAACCACGGACCAAAGTTCGACTTGGAAAACACGACATTTGTCTACTTGCGTGTCAAATACTCTTAATCATTTCATCGTTCAAACTGCGCTTCAATAAATTCATCGCAACTAGCGGAAAACATTCCTGTGTTCAGCAGTTTGGTGAATTACGGCTCGAGGTTGTGTCCTTGAATATTCGTTCTAGGAGAAGGCAAGGAATGCAGCAGAGTGAAGCACGGCAACGTTCCAGTTCTGCGAACAATCACGTGAGCGATCTCTCGGGATGTCTCAGCCCTGCAGCCCAAGACTACCTCCTCGGGCCCGCCTAGCAGACACGCCTGTCCTTGAGAGGGGACATTACCTCCCCTACTACGGCAGGCCATGCCAGCCATCCCCTCCCTCCCCGGCCAGCCTCGGGGCGAGACGAGGATAATCACGTAGCGAGTAGGCAGCAGCACTAGACGGCCCTCAAAATACGCTAAACATACTTACAGTTCTAGTTCAATTTCATTAATTTCAATGCTGTGACAGTACCTTTTTGGGCATGATTTTACTCAGAAAACTACAGCTGATTCCACTATTATGTTCGTTTCAAGCATTTCTTTTCAATTAAAATGAAAACCATACTTAAAGTTACGCAATTTCAACATTAAAAAATATATATAACATCGATAGGATTGAAAAGTATAACCATAGCTCGAACATTTCAAGCTAGTTAAAGTTTTTACTTAAACAGAAAAAAATATCGTCGTCATATCTTTAATAGTTCCGAAATAATCATTATTACAAAACCACTGTGTTTTTCTCACTCGATGTGGGACTATACTCTTAATGCGGTTTGTGCAATAAAAACTTCAGCATTTACACATAAGCTGTGGAATTTAAAAAACTTTTCTTCGCCTTGGCTTAGACGTAAGCGTGGACAATTGTTTCGCTACTGCTTAATTCTAAAGTTCGGAAACTATAAATATTTCTGTTTTCAAGTTTTTAGTTCAACTATTCGAAAGCATCCGCCAATGTGAGCACAAATTATGGGTATTTACCATTTTAGAACAACGAATCTCAATATTTATAGCTATTTCCTGCTGCTAAAAGAAAAGTCAATTGGCAAAACTACCAACAATTAACATTTTCTGAGTTGCATGAACATCACTGATTGATGAAGTGTTTCCGTGCCCTTCAAGGAGGCGAACACTGTGGAATTTATTACTAACACAAACATGTTCGTTGTGTACGACTAAAAAAAAAAAATATTAAAAAAAACTACAAAAAAAGTAATGGTAAAATTTATTAAGAAATCTTCGTAAAAAAGCGCGGCCTCCTTATATTTTTCTCAGTAACGCATGCACACGAATTTCGCGAAATTTTGTGCAAATTGTACAGAAATATACTAACTCAATTTTATATTGTACCTATTTGGGTTTTTTTTTCCCCTTACAGGCTTTGAGAAAATGGTATCACTTCCGCGTTTTGAAGGACGTTGTTCTGTGTCTAAAAAAGGGCGGCTAATAAGTTGTCATTAGAGTTAGAAATATAAAAAAAAACTATTAATTGCCTACACGTCTTGGATGCCTGGTCACGACTTACAGGTGTTCACCGAGTAACGAATTCTGGTCGGCCAGTCAGATAAAAAAGTCCTCTCACTAAGACAAGTTGCCAATAACCAAAACGAAACATAGGCTATGCAGTACTTAATGCTCCTGCGGTACTTGAAGTCTATCCTGCGTGGAAGCCATCTCGCGAAAATCAATTCGAGCCAAACGCGGAAGCATTTTCAATTCGCTGTGTTATTGAAATGTTTCACGTGTGCTGCGTGTTGCACAAGGGTTTGTGCTTTAACTAAGCCCGTTGCGCTATATTTTATCGTACAAGTATAATTTAATTGGCGTGAATATTGCAACTGCCGGGGCCGCGGTGGAGTAGTGGTCAGACTACTCGCCTGCCACGCAACCCGGGGTCGGATTCTCGGGTATGGGATGAATGACGGACGATGCCACTACACTATTAGAAAATGTCAGATTTACGGAATCTTTTACGGAGATGTACGGAAAGGAACTTCGTAATGACGAATAATAACGGAAATGAGCTCCGTAAATATAAAATACGGAATATCTTCGTATTCTTATGGCTTCGATTTTGAGACACGAAAAATGCAGATGATACATGAAGCGTGTGAAATCCAATCTTCACAGTACTACTACATGTAAAATAGTAGTAGGTGAGTGGCGAATCACTCATGGAGTGCCAATTCTTTGACTATTGTTCAGATTCCGCTACAGGACGAAACCTTCTGTAGAAACAGTGAAACACGCACTTAACGAAAATAAAACAATATTTCCGTAACCTCGTTTTACAAATCGCAAATATAGCAAGCGCTCAAACACGACTTGAAACTAAGTCCTTGCGCGTTCGTCACTTTCGTGTAAAAATAAATAAATAAATCCTTCGAGCCAATATGTGGTAGGTGAGTGAGTCTTTCGAGTTATTGATTGTCAATATTTCGATTCGCGTTTAATTCCCAGCACTACAAGACTAAATATTTTAAAAAAATTAAATTTCTCCGTTATACACAGTGAAATACATCATAAAAATTAAAAGGATTTTCATACCCCTGTTTGTAAAACGGAAATTAAAAAAAAAAGATTGGACACACACTAAGAAACTAAGCGGTACATGCAACATTCCATATACATTCCATATTTACGCCACCATTTTTTTTTGTAAAAGCGTGGTAGATGAGTGGATAATGAATTGAACTGCCAACATTTTTTCAGAGTTAAAATCCCACCACCGGACAATATTTTAATTTTTTATAGTCATTTTTATACGCAGTGAATCACCCACATAACGGAAGTAAAACTTTTTTTGTAACCCCTTTTTATAAAGAGCAGATATAAAAACAAAACAAACTTGCAAGTTTGTCGACACATTCCGTGAATTCACGAAGATTTAGGTGACATTTACGGAGAGGACGTTATTGAAAAAACGAAGAGACCGCAAATGTCTGGATAATTTGTAACCGGTATTTCCCGTAGTTTTACGGACACAATTTTTCTAACAGTGTGATTAGTGGGTTTTCTCGGGGATCTCTCGTTTCGCACGAGCTTTCATTCCGGCGCTGCTCCCTCGCTTCTCCTTCGTAGGCTCTCAAGACCTCGATTTCAAGAGCCGCATAAATCTCTCCACTCGTGACTGTGTCTAAGATAGTCTTTTTTTTTTTTTTTTTTTGCGTTACAACGCCGATAAAGATTCACGTATTCTCAGCATTGCTCGTTCATTCCCAACTCTCGAAGTATGCACGAAGGAAGGTCTCTTATTTTTCAAGAGGAACCCCTAGAACGCCTCAATATTGCGACAGCGATGTAAAACAGCATAGACGAGCTACGCGTTGGTAATGTTAAGTCGTGTCTATACTGGTTTTAACACAGCAATCTTTTCAGAAAATATACAGTATTTTCGCTGGTAGTTCAAAACACTGTTTTACGGAAGAATAAATATCAGCGATTTTTGCTGATCTTTCAACTTCTACATTTATAGGTTTCAATAACCCAAATTGAGACTGGCCAACAAAACAATTATTTAAGTTTATTTGACTCGAGGCAAAAGCCACAGAAAGTAGGTATAAAAAACTCGAGGAGATCAATGACAAGTACGTTATTTCAAACGAGTGCGAGTGCTTCGAATAGATTATATAACCCGGGAGCCTGTTTGACGTCAAAGCAAAAATGCATGGGTACCAGCTCAAACCACAGCTTTAGATTAAGCCTGCCAGCAGAGTTAGATGACGAACGCTAGAATATCAGTCCGTTACACACTTAAAAAATGTTTCGCAGTCGAGCACGCTACGTCATACTCACACCGTTACGAACTTCGTTTTAAGTGCACGTTTAGTCCACGGACGAAAAATCGAAGAATGTGACAGGGATAAAATGTTTAAAGAATGCTTAAAGTCCGGGGAAACAGCGTCCTGTTAGAAATGGTGGTTGAATCTGCAACGTCGTGACCCACACGACTGCACCCGAAGTTTGCCGAACTTCCACGAAGGAAGCGGACGAAAGGATCAACGAAATTTCGGCATGCGTTGACAGTTTTGCATCGTTCTTGCTGCCGAAATATCGACGAATTTACGCCCGACAATACTGTCTCGCCAATTAAAAAAAATTTGTTTGCGAGCCGCTACATGGAGAAACTAGATTTGGTTTAAGATTTGCATTTACCCAAGCAAAAAATCTGCCGTGAAACTACAGTGAATTCCTCAAAACTCGGGAAGTAAAGTAGGCAAAGGGGCTGGACTTCAATAGTCATGCAAACAATTCTCAAACTTTGGTATCAGCAGTTTTTCAGGATGGTGCATTCTCTCAGCATTTTCCAGTCTGCAGGAAAGTAAAAAAAATCCTCACAGCTCTGAAAACCGACCAAACAAAAGGTTTATGATCTCACGAAAACCTAACATCCTTTCATCTGCTTCTCAAAAATAGTCAACTCCAAATTGCTGTCTTAATTACAGCCAAATCTTATCGCTACGCAACGAATCGTCGAAGGAAATCGGCGCTGTCTTTTTCTTTAAAGACCCTGAGAAAAAATTAAATCGACATAATTGAAAGGGAAATACTGCTCTATCAGAAGACACGATGTAAGTTATTTTAATTATTCACGGCTTGCAATTTCAAGAGAGTAAGAATTGTAAGGTTATCAAGGAGTGTAAGCCTTTTCTCTGCTTCCTTCAAAAGCTTGCAAAAGGAAGTATGATGCCCGGACGTGAAAGGAACGCAATTATCGTCTAAAATAGCAGTTACGATAAACGAAAATCTGGTGATTTTTAAGTAAGAGATAAGAAGATGTGGTGGAAAGAGCCTCTGCATTGAAAGTTTTACTTTATGCCACTTGTCGTGAAGATTGTAAAGTTTTTGTTTGAAAAAATAAGGTATTTGCAAAGGCGTGACGAGGATTAAGTGGAGGAATGAGTGCGCGTGCACTGAAGCCGTTGGCGAGGTCACAGCGCTGATAAGGAAGCGGGCGAAGTGACTGGGTTCTGCGCTGGGCGAGGTAGACAATTTCAGGGCGGGGCTGGGAGGAGGAGCCAGCGTGGCGCGATGCCCCGCCCACCGGCGCAGTGGCCGCGCGCGCAAATGGCGGGCGGGGCTGCGCGCACGCCTACCTTGCGCACCGCTGCGCACCCTTCAAGGGCTTCCACACATTTATTTTACATTATACGACTTCAACCCTCAATTTATACAACATGTGATATGATTATACAAAACAAAATATGTACTATAACTAAAATACTAATTTGGCTTTTTTTTAGAGCCTAGACACTAATGGCTAACGCCTCAGTATACCCGACATTGACCAACAACATCGCAGTTGCACTCACCGCACATAGGTACACGGTTACACATTCTCACATTCACGACTCACTATCAAAATAACTATATTAGACACACGTCCCCTATACATTACAGAGGAAAACGGATTTAAATGGATGTTTTGTAGTGCTTTACACTATACAAAAACTATACAAAGGAGAGTCAAATTTAACTGATTTCGTATTGAACTATGCGATCTGGCAACCCTGTCCTTAACGGCGCTGCCCACTTGTAGCTTTTTAGCGCGTTTGAGGCAGGGAAGTGCGGGAGCGATAAGGGCGACACTGACACGCGCGGATAGTGCCCCGTCACTCCTACGCGCAACGCTCTGAACTGGCGTGCAGTGTTTTCCGTCGTGCTACATGTAGGCTACCTATAAGACTTTAATCGGCGATCCTATCATTTTATTGGTGGAAAGTCTGAAGTAAAGTTCTATGCAGGTCCGTGCAATAGTTTCGCATGTTTCCGACCAGTATATTACGAAATAGAGCAGTGGGAAAAAAGCTGTTTTTTTTTGTTATGTTGGAGGACTCGGAAATAGCATTTATAGGCCTAATTTGCATGATGTATTGAGAGTATTATACGTACCTTGTCTGAAGTGTGTTTTATTTTCGTACATTCGTCTAATGGGGACACGTTTAATGGTTTCGTAAAAAAAAATAAAGCTTATTTCAAGCGCACTGCAACGCAATTCAAGCGCCATGTATGCGGCGCTGTGTTCGCGTGGTAGGGCCTATGTGCTTTAATACTTCCTCTTCTGTATTCATTCTTTTCCTCGCTCTTCGACGTTCGTGCTACCGGAAGCACTTGATTGTATGCTGTTCGAGCGGTAGTAGCAGTTGCAATTTCTGCTATATAAAGCCGCAATTTCTATGCTTTTGCTTGCTGAGGTATAACAGAAATAGAAGAACGAGCAAGACCAAAAAGAAGGACAGCAAAATTAAAACTACAGTAGTGATTGCAAAAAAATAATTTGCTTTTGCACATATAGGGCTAGGTGACGTAACTACACGCAGGAGCAATTATCATTATCATCATTTTCCTAATATTATTTATCTATTATATTCGACATGCTAGTTTCCTGCTGTTTGTCTTTCTGCTACTTCGCTGCTCGTAAAACAAATATCACTTTCTCTCAGATAGCAGAAATAGCATAACATGCGAACAAACCTCGTCTACGGGCCGGTTTCGCCAGTGAAGTTCGTCGCTCGATCCGAGATCATGCCTGAACTTGATCTAAGATCGACACAGAATGCTGTTGCACCATTCCAGTTCAGAGCATGGCTGGCGATGGAGATGCACTTCGTTTCGAACCGCCGAATATGATGGTTCGAAGTCTTCATTCAAGATCAGAGTCGATACACTGAAAGAAATCAGCAGAGAGAATTTAACAGAACATTTCTGTAATGGCATTTTACGGAAGCGACAACTAAACTTTAGCACCGGCAAAAGAATGTTCTGTAATACTTCACAATCCAAATTGTTATCAGAACAATCTAAATATTGTTAAAAGATATTCTGTTGTGGGAACCATCTTTTCGCAGCAGGAACATTGTGTTCTGTAGAAGGACTTTACAGATAGGTGTGACCACAATCTTACATTATTGCTACGTTAATAGAACAAGATATTATAAACCCAACAGCAACAGAAAGTTATGTAGAAATTACCTCGTTTTTCTTTTCAAAAGTTTACAGAACAAGTATGGTAATTGCAACAGTGTTGCGGACTGTTAAAGGCACCCCCTAATTCTTTTAAAGTTAAAGACCTAGTAGAGTTGACAAAACATATGCTAGGTAGGAAAATGTTGCTATTGTGAAGTAATATTTATTTAGTGGAGGCAGTTGACAATCCGTGAGGGTACTGTGCAACCTCTAAAGTGTTGACAGACACCGCCATGTTAGGCGTTATATGTAATAATAGCAACAAGGGTGCTGGAATGCGCTACTTGTATTTACAAGACGTATATCACTTACACAAGCAGGACATAAAAATGAAATAACTAACGTCATATTTTAATTGGTACTACAAATTATCTGATGTGAAAAGAAAACCTGTTAACACAAACGTTAAACGTAAAAATATTTTTACATCAGAGGACACCCAATGTTGTTTTACAAAAATATAGGAACTATATATCATAAAGGAAAGAATATTTTATTAAATAAAGTAGATAGGTTTAGCCGGTTCGGGCATAATGTATTTTTAATGGGATAAAAATAGCACCTGACACCGGCGCCGGCTGGCCGCCATGTTGTGACGTCACCCAACCACCATCTTGGATCAGGTTGATCTTTACCTTGACCCACAACCTTGACCCCGTGCCCGTGACCTTGGATTACCTTGAACCCAAACAATCTAAAAAATTGCAGAAAAATGTAACCCCAAAACATTTATAGAAAATTTAAAAAAAATATATTTTTTAAAATAATTTAAATGTTTTTTTTTTAATGTGCATGTAGGAGGACCGGGGCTCGATGACAGTTAGATCGACTAAACTCCCGACACAACCGGCCCTCGCCAGATCGGCCAGTGTCTATCTCGTCCGTCAACCATGTTAGATGTTTATGACCTTGACCTTGACCTTGATTACCTTAAAGACAAAAAATTCAAAAATCCCCAAAAAATTTAAAATCAAGGAAAAAATTACATCGATGACACCGATTACAATGTTGGATGCCAGTGACCTCGACCCCAATGACCTTGATAAACAAAATTCGAGAAAAAATTTAAAAAATAGAATAAATTCATAAAAGTTGGCTAATATATTACGTTACTGATTACAACCCAATGTTGCATGTCAGTAACCTTGACCTTTACCTTTGACCTTCACTTTGGGTGGCCTTGAATACAAAAAAATCGCTAAATGGTATTAAAAATTCCCAAAAAATAATAAGAACTGCTAAAAATTATTTTTTAAATGTAAACATTTAATTTTTTTTAATGTATGAAATTTTTTTATAAAAAATTAAAATTTTGAATTTTTTTGCTTAGAGGGGACGGGGTACTGGAGCCGACCAGCCACAATGTTATGACATTACCCAACCGCCATAATCTTGACCTTGGAATTTTGTGTCTATGACCTTGATTGACCTTAAACCAAAATATTAAAATAATACAAAGTTTATTAAAAAATTGTATTTAAAAAAATTTTATTTATAAAAACTTACATTTACGGAGGTTTCCTCATCACCATGTCCAGCAGACGACTGACCCTGGCCAATGTTTCTCATTGGTTGATTACTTGGGTTCGCTTCGCCAACCAACAGTGTTTTTTATTGATTGATTACTCACACTCGTTCAACCCACCACCAATGTTTCTCATTGTATTAACATTCCCCTCCATACTCCCTCACTCTTGCTCATTCTGTCGAATGCACTCCACCCACCATATTAATTTTTTTGTTGGTAATTTCTTTACTTTTTGATCAACTAGGTGACGCTAGTGTACAAATGTCCGATTTCGCCGCCAGAGGAGTTGTCGATTTATCCAACATGTTGGTTGTTGGCATGACCTTAAACCAATGACATTGAACTCGAAAAATCGAAAAAAATCGCAGTCCATACAGTTGTCAATTACTAGCTGGTCACAACAAGGACCAATGCCGACTAACCATACTAGCCAACGAATGGCCCCACCTTAGACTAACTCCACCCAAGACTGGTTCCTGGCGAGATTGACTGAGCACAAGACTAGCTCCTAACGAGACTAGTTCCTGCAAAATTGACTAGAACAATCGACAAGACCAACCTGTTATACCACCTACCTATACAAACGATGATGAACAATCTCGACAAAAGTCTCCAATAAGAGTCTCCTAGCAAACATCTTCGCACAAAATCTTCGCAAAAACATTTATACCACAGCAGACCATAACAAAGGGCCGTACTAACATACCAAGTCAACTGACCAGGCCAACCAACTAGTTGCGAAACATTCCTCAAAAAAATTCCCCTTATTTCATTCGTTCGCTATATAGAACTCATCCATTTAAAACAACCCTAGTAAGACATAATGCTTCAGATAAAACCATAGCCCTCCTCCTGCGCATACTCACACACATGTTATCTAAAACAGACTATCGCAATCGATTTTTTACACCAATGAATTGATAAGTCTTTTAGAGAAGCCGAAAGGACTGTATAAGAAATTAAACACACATTAATATACATATTTATATCCACACATTAAATTTATTTACTTGGCATATACATTCAATCTTTCTAATTATTCTGTAAATTCGATCTTTAGATTTCTCATATGTTTGCAGATCATCGATAGTAGCCAACAGTCTCATCTTATATAACACCGATCCTTCAGGTCATCGATGATTGAAGATATCTCAACAATGCGCGAGAGATTCCCGCGTTTTTGCAGGCCAATCAAATATCTGAGTCTATCAACCAGTTCATTCGGGTCTTCGGGAAATATGTAACGAGCCTTCTTGACGCCTTCTGCCTTCTTCGCATTACTTGTCGAAGGAAACTCGTTGGTGAAAACTGTGGGAACGTCGAGGGAATCATCATCAGCATCCTCATCAGATACTTCATCAACACCGTCACCATAGTCATTATCATTAATTCTGTCTTCATGATTGTCTTCACTTCCTGTATCATCCTCAATATCAAGTTTACTTTTCTTTGTAGGAGTGACATGGTCATCATCAGTATTTAGAGCTGACAACCGTTTATTTTGAAGTTCGTCAACTTCACGCCAACGCCTTGTAAGTGTACATTCCACACATACCGACTCAATCATGTCTCCTAGGTCTCTCATTCTGTCATTAGCATTCTGGCTCGTCATATTCGTCTGCGGAAACAGTACCCATCGATGCAGCAGGAGGTATTCGCGATATCACTTGCTGTCTCTCAGTAGACGAACCCTTGCAGATCTTGATGTGTTCCGTCATTGTATCCCCTTGCATAAACTGCATGTGTTCATTGTCATAATGCTTCATCATGCGAGTTCCCTCGTAGTCTGCAATTTTTTTTTCTGCAGTGTATTAACAGGAGGTAACGAAGTCATCACATGCTGTTTCTCGGTGGACGAAAAAACACTACATTTATCAGCACTGATGTGTTTATTTAAGTTATCACTTCGAGTGAACTGTCTGGAACATCTATAGCAGCTAAGAAAGGCATGAGATGGGTACTTCAAACAGTCACTCTTCTCATGTTGCCGTGCATTGCAACTTTCACTGAAGGACTTGGCACAGTAACAGCATTGTTTTCCATGTAATTTTTGGGGAGTCGTTGAAGGTACGCATGTAGTTGTACAGGACATACTCGATTTCACATAGTCAGTGGCTTGCATCGTCTTCAAGCATACATGAATTCATACACTTTACTCCTGTCGACTGACTCCTGCCGACTGACTGCTGCCATTTGACTCCTGCCAACTAACTCCTGCTGACTGACTCCTGCCAAGATGTTACTGATTTTCTAGTTTAATAACAACTTACCTATGATGCATCAATACATAAATTTGTATATGCAGAGAATTCATCGCTTTAATTAAATGTCGTGTCAGGTATCAACCATTTTTCGCATGGTGCATGGCCATTGCTGTTTTACAAGCTATTGTCCGACGTATTCTCGAGCTAAACGAACACACGCTGAATAACTCACCATACATACCGCTCATTCAAGAGCATGCCGATGATAGTCGATGTAGCACCATCCGATCGGGACTCGAACCAACGACACACTCGCCGTCATCTTCGATGTCCAGAAGCAAGTCACCCCTTTGCGAAGCATTTCCCTAAAACTTTTCACAAACCGGGTTTCCATTGTGCGAACCTACCCCCTCAAATAACTTCACGAAACAGATTGTGAATGATCCATCTGATTGGAGGAACATTTCAGGAACTGATCTTTTAAGGAACCCGTCTTATTCTCCCAGAAGGCATTCTGCAATACAATTTAAATTAAAAAAAAGGGAGCTTTCTGAGAAAACCCATATAGAATACTCATTCTCCCTAGAAGAAAACACGCAGATACTTACATAAGAATAATATTATTTTAATATGCTTGAAAGTGTATAAATATAGGAATATAATTATATATAAATATGAAATATTTAAATTTATTCTATACATAATTATGCATGTTCCTATCTGATATATATACATATATATATATATATATATATATATATATATATATGATAGTATCTGCAGTTGTGTCGGGATCTTAGTCGATCCACCTGCCATCGAACCCTTGTCCTCCTACATATACATCTTCAAATAATTTAAAAAATAATAATTTGTTTTCAAAATTTTATAAATTTGAAAAAAAAATTATTAAAAATTTTAATAAATTTTTTTGGGGTTTTATAATTTATCTGCATTCTTATTATTTTTTGGGTTCAAAGTCATCCAAGGTCACGGGCACGGGGTCAAGGTCAGTCAGATCCAAGATGGTGGTTGGGTGATGTCACAACATGGCGGCCGGCGCCAGTTTTGTCCCATTTAAAGTACATTATGCCCAAATCGGCTAAACATATCTACTAAATAAATATGCTAACTCATATGTGATTTCGTAGGGTAGAGATTCGTCTGCAGACACGTTACATGACATGATTTTTATAACGATTAAACAATGTAGAACAAATATATTTAAAAACCTAAACCACCTAAGTGATAAAATAGCCGAGCGGTCTAAGGCGTCCGTCTATCAATAAAATGTCAGGCAGTTCGAGGCTGCTTGTTCCCACAAGGAATTTTTCAAGTTCTGGAACATCTTCAGATAGCAGCGCATCCTATGAGCCGACGAGAGAATTACAATAGACCACACAAGATGGCTAGGGCTACCATGTCACTCAGTAAAGACAACAGAGCAGTTAGTTGGGATTACCACAATTTTTACTGGGGCCACCATACCGCTCAGTTAAGGCAGCAGAACAGATTGTTAGCACTAACATATGTTACTACTGGGTGCACAATCAGCTCTGTAGCGGCATCAGAGCAGCATTGTAGGGAATACCACACTGGATTGTAGTCAAGAACCCTACTCGTTTGTAATCGCGATATTATATTCTGTAGAAAGTAATGACGTCACTGATTTGTGACGCACTGACATTTTACTATATGTTCTGTTGGCGTTACCACATATTTCCTATAACAATATTCGCATAGGGTAGCAACAACCAAACACACTGTTGTCCCTATTTTAACATTTTTGGGGGGTAACGGATACAGAATTATGATTCCCACAACAATATTATTCTTCCAGTTCAGTTGGCCTAGCCTCTCTAACAGAAACATCGTAATGTTTAAATTGTTTAGATATGGGTTGAGCTGAGTCGAGTGATTTGGGTGGCTCTTAACAGCGAGGTCTTGAGAGCCGGTGAAGTTGAAGTGAGGTGAGAATTGATCAGCAACGGAATT
>NQII01000044.1:206368-321292 GCA_002778355.1 Clitarchus hookeri
GGAGTGGAATGTGTTGTGGGAGGAATTGGATTCTGTGAGGGAGGTTGGGATGTTCAGGAAAGAAGTGGAAGAGGAGTTTGGTTGGCTAGGGGAGAGGTGAGAGAGCTCGCCACCGGGCGGCAGCCTAATCGCGGGTGTTTGTTATTATTATATAGAACAAGTTGGTCGTGTGGCCACCGGTCACGCGGCGTGAGGCCGGTACCTTGGCTGGATAGTTCCTACCTGCTCCACTAGGTAGTGTGCGCGGACGTTCAAGGGCTCTGGGCGAAGCTGCGGACGGCGTCAGTTAAAGAGCCACCCTAATCTCTCCACTGTGCTAAATCAGTTGTAGTCCGGCCTTTGTCTACAGTCGACTTGACGCTAAATGTTACAAGAAAACGGGATGATTTACAAATTACGTCAACAGGCAGAAATATACACGAGTGTAGAAAGAAAAAAAATTGAATTATAAGAAATTTAAAAAAAAATTCCAATTGATGTTTGTTGCTTTGATTATTAGTGTAAAAAGCGGATTTTGCCTACTTCATAGTTACGCTTAATTAATCCATGAGGCAGTTACTGCTGCTGATTTTATAGGAAACGGAACTAGATGTAACAAATTGTTGCGCGTTCTTGTTCGTCATTGCACAAACGCCGAACTCGTTAAGCTTCGCTTACGAGTACGAAAAAAAATAGCACTATTCATTATGTTATTTCGCCGACAACGCTTGGTCCACGGAAACGTCCAATGCAGGCACCTGGTGGCAGACTTCGGAATTAGCACCCAACCGCCTGCTAGTCAGAGCAAAGTACAATTACCCCTGGCGGTTTGGGATGCAACCATGCGAGCAGATCTGTTTCGTGGGCTGTAGTGTGCCAGGAGTTAGACATGGGCGAAGGGATTTGGCCAAAAACAAAATGACAGCGGCTACTCACTCACCCTATTCATCGGAACTGGCCCCCTGCGAATTCTTTTTGTTCCCAAGTATTTATTCGGAGGTGTTTAAAAACAGTTTTCAACAATGGGGAAATTGTTCAGTCATACGTATTACTTCTGGTGGACATATTTAAAGGTGATTGACGGTTGAAAATGTCCTGTCACACACACAATGTTTAATACAACCATTGTCGTTATTTTTGGGTCCACCCTCATATTTTAAAGCAGCTATAACCCATATCCTTGATGACATTCGACCAGTACACGATGGTGTATTTGGACATAATTTGGTCAGATACTTGAACAGCCCTCCATCAATTGTCTCCTATGTGCCAACAACAAATGCCACATTGGTAACACCAGCTTCCAATTCCTAGGCCAACTCGTGGATGCGGTCAGTAACTGCCCTAGCGACGGGCATCTCCGTGTCATTCAAGACTACCAACCACCAAAACTATGCAATCTACTCCAGAATATTTTGGACTCCAGATGGCTTTGTCAATACAGTAAATATTTTTCGGTGGCCACCATCCCACTCGCAGATAACTGGATAAGAGTCTTCCCAAGGTGGAATTTTTGGTTCATGCACATAACGCAGTTAATGCAGATGACCTAGGAACTGGATAAGAGTCTTCCCCAGGTGGAATTTGAGGTTCGTGACCTCACGCCGTTAATGGCGAGCTGTTCCAGNACACCCATACAATACTTGCCCTCTCCTGGATTGAAATGTGGAAGGTAAGCACTTAGACCCTAAGGCTATTGCGTGGAACTGGAATCTGCAACTGTCTGGGGCAGTAAAAGCTGTTTTGGGGCCGGTCTTCAGGTTTCACTGGCTCATGCCAATACTCGCTGGAATCTATCTGGATGCTCAGGTATTGTATAAGATCCAGCCAAATGTGAGGGGACATGACACTGATGGAAGCAATATTTTATTTCTTGAAATGCATCATCTACCTCAGCTGTCCGTTGATAGAAGTGTTCATGTTAACAAAACAAGGAAGTGAAGTAGACAGAGATACAAAAAATGGTAAACAAAATATGATTACATTATAGATTTATTTCCAGAATTGTAAACAACACAATGACCTCCGGAATATTGTTTGCATAAAAATGTGTGCTACTCTTGCTTCTTGGAGTATAAATGGAGCGAGTATGGAGGTTTGCATGCATGTTTAAATAAATTACAGTTGTATGAAGCAGGTAAACGAGTGCAGCCATCTGTGCTTGCTTCACTTGCCTTGTGGGGGAGACATCTTTCAAAATACAATGTATGCTTCAAAAATTTGCTTGCTTTCTCTTTACACAAAACCCATACCTTTTAATCAATAAGTTGATTCATGTCCTAATAGCTCAAAGCATTACTTAATTTTTCATAGTCCCAATTAGCTTCTATGAATCATTTTCCTTTTCACGCTCACTTTCCACTTCGATAAATTCTTAACCAGCCATCTTACAGCTGAATAACTAACTATCTATGGATAGAAGTAACATGAGCTCATACATCACAATTTAAGCCTAACTCAAGAGTAAGTCTTATTCATAATGTGCTAACCCTTCGATGGTACAACTGGCCCTTAATCACATTTATCACTCGTGTATTTATTGGGAATACACAGTAAAACTATAATTTTCTAAGCAAAGAAAAGGCAACATCATGGTTTAAAAATAAGAGCATATGGAAAAATATTTATATTTACACAGAGTGGAAAAATAAAAAAGTAATGAAAATAAAACTAAGCAGGGCATTCAAAAATGTTCACTTTAACCTGAATGGCCAACGTTGTTGTTGTTATCCAGCTTTACCTACGAGAGCACTCAAGTTGCATGCATGCCTTGAGCCTGTTTAGTTGGAAAGTGAGAGTGTGAATGCTGCCAGTGTTCCATAGAAATATTTTTATTGTGAGCATATTAATTAAGTCAGACAAAAACTTTACATATTCTGCGATTATATGTGGGTCGATACTAGGTAGCAATGCAAGATTCTTGTTTCCAACCAAATTGTTGTGTAAAGTCCCGATACCTTTTCCTTGCAGATTTTCCAGAAAACAACAAATTTATACATATTGGTACACAATCAATTCCTTCATAGTTTTAGATAGTGCCGTACAAAAACCTTTGAGACACAAGTGATGGTTCTACGTGGTATTGCCCAGAATCGATTTGTTTGCCATATTGGCTCTTTTTAGAATGTCTCAGTGGAGCAGAAATTAACACCACCACTACACATCATCATTTGTTTGCCAGAACACACATTAATAGTACGTAAATGACTATAAGGAAACAATAAACACGAACATGCAAGTGAATTGACAGTATGTGAACTGTCGAGATATGCAATGAAAAAACCAATAATTATCCACAAAATAACTTTTGTATATCATAACCTCAAAAATACAGTACAATGAAAACCCATATTCACATTTCCGGTATTTACGTTTCCACGTTATTTTCCCAGGTCCCGTATATTTGCCTATAAGTTTACTGCATTGTTATCCTACAATTTATGCTGCAGAAATCATATTGTTCTTGCTACTTACGCCATGTAAAAATCTAACAAATATTTTTACCTATAGGAAGTGTTAATTAACGAAGATGACTAAGAATAACAGAAAAGGTATTTTGGATGAATTTTAATTTTTTTTCCCCGGATATACACTTTCCTGCTTTTTACACATTTATATTATACTTCATTCAAAAGTAAAGTGTAAATAAAGAGTTTCACTTACACACAAAACATTTTACAGAACTAACTGTTCCAGCAGATGACCACAGCCAAATTGAGTGAAAATAAGTAAATAAACAATACTGTGTTGTGAGCAAACAAGAGAAATAGTTGTACTGGAAAATGATTCCAAATATTTTAAAAAATGATCACAAAATACATTTGTCCTGAAAAATTTTATTAGTATGCTAGCATCTGCTGTATCAGTGTTACTTTTGTTCTGGATTGGTTAAGGATCAGATTCATAGCGATAGCAAATAGAATGTACACTTTTTCTATGCTTCTTTCTGTTAATTAATTTATATATCTCTCCCATTTACGTGACCAAGTTTCAACTTATCTGACTTTCCATGACCATTTTTCATTTCCCTGATTTTCCCTAATTTTCCAGAATGTGGGTACCCAGCATGAAGTGGAAGGATACACAAACAGAAGAAACTCCTTCAAAAGTGCTCACTTTTGTAAATGGTCTATATGTATTTTATATATATATTATAAATATATAGTGCAACAAGCTGGTTCTTTTCCCCAATTCTGCTCATTTTAAAGAAATTACAAGTCTGTATAAATGGCGCAAGTTGTCAACAATTGTTCACAAAATCACGGACAAAAACTTCAGCAAATTGGAATTTAAAAAAACCTATGCATAAGTTGCCAACAAACAGTAATAATAACAAAGAGAAATCCATATCATACTAACACAAGCAAAGTGAGAAGGTAAGTAAGCAAGCGCACAATGGCAGGACAAACACGTGACTAGTCGTGCTTGGAAACATTGTGCCGCTTGTGGAGTGGAGGGTGGGCGGAATCAACTAGTACTGGCTAGTGCTGGCAACCTAGGGGTATTTGATCAATTTTTAGATATACACCACATATAGTACAGCACTTGCCAAGAGAAATGCAAAGTGTGGCAACCAAAAACCGTGCAACTAATTTATTTTTCAAATGATTTTCCTCAAAATTTTCACCCATATTTTTTATGCTGCCTCAAAAATGAGGCGTAATAGAAAGGAAAAAAAAAAAAAAAAAAAAACGTGGACGATATAGAGGTTCTACTGTGTATATTTTTGTTGAATCTGTTGTTTATGGTCGCCAATGAATTGTGTATTCAATTTTTTCATTAATGAAAATATAAATTTGCAATTCTTCTTTTACAAAGTTTAAATGCAACTTTAGACAGAAAAATCCTGCTTGAGAGTTTTATAAAAGACTGACTAACGTTAACTACCATTACATTTAGTGCATTATTAATAAAGTATTTCTCAAAGGTAAGTGTTCAGTTGAATGCTTGACTGCTGTCTTCTTCAAAGCAAAATATTTCCTTGAAATGCTGTTTTGGTGGTGGCGNTTTCTCAAAGGTAAGTGTTCAGTTGAATGCTTGACTGCTGTCATGTAAAGGTGACTACAACAGTGGTGTCAGTGAAGGGAACTGTTCTCTAAAACAACACTGTTGCATCTTGGTACCTGAAATGTGTAGAATTCCGCTAGAGCAGAACTGTCACCCTGTTTGTGGAGTTCAGTGTGTTCCAAAAAAATATTTTAAGTTTAGTACCAACAAGGTTTTAGGTGCCATTGTGGGCATCTACAATAAGGTACTTTTCCACATTTACAATATTTTAACATAAGGAAGGCTGGATAAACTTTTCAACTAATCAGTCCTACCAATTTGTTGTACAATTTGATTTATATTAAATATTTGAAAATTAGTGGCAATAATTATTTTCTGCCACTTCGGAATATTTATTTGGGGATGGCCATAGCTAAAAAAATATGTCAAAATTATGTGGAGATATAAACAAAAAAAGATTGGGTGCCTTATTAGTGATGGGAAATACAATTTCATGACACAGCTGTATTGTATGAAAAACTGATATTCAAACTGGATGGTGTCAACTAGTCATCAGTTTAAATTAAATTTTAATATTTTAGAAATATTTTATGAATTTTTTTTGTTAAAGAGGGTAGTGAGAATTTTCATGTGATGATGGCCGGTGCCTGTTAACTTTGAACTGTCCTTTTATTTCAGCAGTTTAGTAACATTTTTAAGATAAACTCAGAATGTGATCTTACTTAGAGATGTAAAGACATCACTAATGTAACCCATTAAAATAAACAAAGAAATACACTTAATATAAATCACNGGGGGGGGGGGGTTAGGTGAGCTCTAGTCTATGGAATTAACACAGTTAACCAAGGTTCATGGGTGTTTTTTTTTTTTTTTAAGAACTCTGCTCTGTAATTTCTATACAAGTAAAGCATTGTGATATGAGCAGCTCTTATTATCATTTGATGAACTTTTATCAGGCACTATTGTGTACATGTCAAATGTACTTCAATTCTGCTGTAAACTTTTGTGTAGCACTTATGTCACCACTTAGTTTTTCTTCTTCCAGACACAGGTCTGACAACTAATATTCAGTGTTATGAACATCCTTGCTATTTCGAACTGTTTTGTACCACGTGTCCATCATAATCAGATAACGTTGACATAAGTATATAATTCAAAAGATCATAAAACAGTCCACAAGAGCAAAAAGTTTTCTCAAAATGATTTCCTTTAATTACAAAATTTGCACATGTGCATGTATACATACATTAAACATTTACGAACATGTGCACACACACACACACATACAATTTTACATAAACATATATATATTAACAATCAATTCATATATACATTTATTAATGACATAACAATGTAATACTGTCATTTCATACAATTACATAACAACGATAGCAAACTTTCACAGCTCAAAACTACACATTACAAATAAATGTAAAAACAACAACAAAACGGATTAAAAACTGTCTGCAAATACCAAAAAACAGAGATGTAAGGCATGGAAAATACAAAGCTTGGATATGTGCTCTGTGACATGATAGCATGGTCAGCATTTTGCCACATGTGCTAAATGGAAGGTGTGATTTTCAATGCTTAGCATGTGAAAGAAGATAATTTTAATGCTGAAAAATCTTTCATGCCTGACAACACTAATAAGTTTATTACCTTAGCCATATAATTACACTACAGGATATATATATACTGTTCATGTACAGCTAGACTAAACAAATTAGTAAAGTTGGCAGTTCCTACACAAAATTTAGTGAACAAAAGAATTATTAACTTAGCTTACGATTTTTAATTCCATATTTTGGATATTATGTTTTCAGCACTTCACATTTTTTGATGGCTATAAGACCAAACCATTTTTAAAAAATGTCCTACACCAAAGAATTTTTAGAGCTTTGACAAATTTCTCCAATAGGACTCGGCATGCAAAAGCATAAGGGTGCCTGCTGACTAAGATGAAGGTTGGTGGTATTTGGCTGGAGTTGCACAGGTACTGCAAGGTTTCATGTTCGACCATTTCAACAATGACTGTTCTGATAA
This sequence comes from Clitarchus hookeri, assembly GCA_002778355.1. NCBI lineage: Eukaryota > Metazoa > Arthropoda > Insecta > Phasmatodea > Phasmatidae > Clitarchus > Clitarchus hookeri. The sequence continues at coordinate 213,401 of NQII01000044.1, forward strand.
AACCAAATTAGGACTGCAACGTGGCCATCAAAACACTATATGTACAGTCATAAGCTGTTAGGATTAATTTCAAGTTGCAGCATGCCACACTGCAGCAATTATCATCGTAATACATGCTGGAGCATTAATTAACATCAGAAAGAGGAGCATGCTACATATCCTTAAGCCAGTCTGTAGGTGTGTCTCGAACTGTGTGCCTGAAGACTGGAACAGATCTCAGTTCCTGAATCATCACACTTGTCGCTGAAGAAAGCTTGCTATTTTTCGTCTGAATTGTTTTTGTGCTATCCATATTTACATCTGTTCCAGCCATTGTGTTCATTTGTGCTGTCTTTGTTGTTCATCCAGTTTTTGTTGTAATATTCTTTCATCTATTTGGTTACAAATTCTGGTTGTGTTGTGTCATTTTTCTAGTGTTATCAGACTACATTCCTGCTTCAAATTAATTATACGTAGGTTACATTTTCTTTGTGTCATTTATGTGATTTGTTCTCTTAATCCCTTCTTGGAATTATATTTATGTTGTCAACAACAGTTAACTCAGGCTTGTTCATTCCTATTTGTTTTATTTATGTTTTATAATTAAAGTTATTTTATTTTACCTGGCAGATTTTCTGAGACTATGCCAAGTGTTTGCAATCGTGTATGCCCATAATTGTTCAAACCATCAATTACCCCTACTGCAAGAATCATTCATGCAAAAAATACTCTGCATGACATAGGATGGCAGGTTATTTATGTAACATTTAATGATAATATGATCTAGTAAGATGGTTCATACTATATTTATGCAATACAGATCAACACTTTATTCAGCAGAATTTGCAACACTACCTGGCAGCACTGTGTAGCACATTGCCCACTGAACACACTCATATATTAACCTCTCCCTGACCAGGCTGAGTACAAAGCAAAAATTTCTATGTGAAGAAATTCAAAGACCATGGCAATGGACATTCCACTGTATAACCTAAAAGTGCTGTGGGTCCTGATGACTGATCATGGTTCGAGTGGTTGAAACTCTCACCCAATGATGGTTCAACACAGTGAGTGGTAGTGACACAGCTATGGCACCATCTTGCAGAAATGTAAGAAGTGAGGAAAACACTCCAACTGCCTCATGGGCATTTCTAAGACCTGAGGTCTTGGTGTGATGTGGGAGAGCACTAAGAGCACATAAGTGCACCATACTGGGGCTTTGTTGTTTGCCAACTGCCATTTTCATTCACTATGTTTTCTGCTGATCGAGTGTATCTCAATCCCTTGTGAATTCCCAGTATCCAAGCCTTGTGTAATCTTTCACATATCTGTGGTTTTAAAATTCCACCACTAATTTGTTGTTCTTAAGAAAAAAAAAAAACTTTACATATGTTAAGTTTTAAAAGTCACAAAAAAATAAAACTGCTTTATTTATATGACCAACTCTGAAAGACATCCTAGGTAAAGGTGGTCTCGCAACCATCCATCAGTCGCCCGTCTGTCTGGCGGTCACGTGATCTTCAACCAATTGCAGGGAAATTTTTCCTATTTGCCAACCTGTCAAATATTTTTCAAACTTTAATTACTAACAGATGGGCATTGTTGTGCCTTCCGACTACATTCCGTAGATGCGAACATGCACTTGAAATAAAATGCAAGGCGGTGGATCTGTGTATATTATCTTTGGTGGTAAATTCAGGGATTTAAAATGTATACAATAATTCAGTACAAACTCTTCACACACACAAAAAAATTATCTCCCCAAAATGTTTATCTCTTGAATATCTATTTCCAACCAAAATATATATCCAACTAAAGAAAGATCACAATGTTAAGTTGTCATGCTGAAATTTTGCTCTACAGAAGGATTGATGGACGAAAAAACAGACGGAAGACTGACAAATGGGCAACTGACAAAACAAAAGTTATTAATTAATAGTTCACCATTACAGAAAATATTTGGGCATCACATTAAAAATTCAGGAAATTGGGGAGGAGGGGACTGCATCTAGAAATAGTGACAAATGTTTTAATCTGCTGGCATTTTAAGCAACATAGTTAATACATACATAAGTTTAGCTAAAATTTAACAGTTGATAACTTTATATCATACATCAATAGTCTAAACTTAAAAGTCCACATAACCTATTAAAAGTAAAAAAGTTCAGAGAATAATTAAATAGATTTCTGGTTAATCCCTCCCCAGGAATACTATTTAAGAGTCGAGCACCAAAATTTTAAGTTCCTGAAACAAACAAGAAATTAAAAACTCATTTTCAGTTATACATAATGCGGTAGGTTACAAAATTTGAACAAAACAGAGGTGAGTCGTGCTGTCGCATCTCCAGAAAGTCACATTTCAATTGTAATAGCTTCAAAAAACTGCTGCTGGTGTTCGAAAAACAAATGTGTTTAACAGTTGGTTTAATGAATTGCTTTGTTGCATTAAAAGAAGATGATCCCATAAATTGCAAATGTAGTGTTTCACAGAATATCATAAAAGTCAGTTCTGCTCTTCTTCTAACATGATGTTTTTGATTTCAAAGTTCTGGTTGCTCTGACGAATTTGTGATGGTTTTGAAAGCAGGTCATGATTGAGTATTATCAATACACATAATTTCATGCTATTCACACTTCAGGATACAATTATTTATTTAACTGCAAGTTAACTGTGAGCACCAATCACCAGTCAATTAGCTGTAATTCATGAATTTTCATAACAATAAATTTTGAATACCTTTTATTGAAACTTTTAAGGTCTAACACAGACAAAAATAAAACTAATATACATTACGAATATTCAATTCAATATGAAGCATACCAGTAAATAAATTAATAGGTGATCAAAAAGTCTTTTGTAGCAATAAGGCTAAAATATATGCATGAAATAATTTTTCATATTCACCCACAGTTATCACAATATACATACATTTAAAGAAAAAGTTCCCATAAAAATGTAGTTAATTTGAATTTATAACAAATATAAATAAAATTAAAATGTACTGCTCTCCTTTATACGCTAGGATGCTTTGTTTTAAAACAATAATTTGAAAAATCCGTCTCAAGTGTAAGGCACAAAGTCATAACAGGGAGCCAGGTCACACATATGCCAGCATATAGTGTTTTAGCATGCCACACAGCTGATTATTTGCTAGTGTTGAATTTTCCATCATTTGGGTCGTATGAGTTTTCTTGTTCCTGCCATCTACAAAGGAATTAAAATTAAAAATGCAAGACCACTGTTGTGTTTAGGTGTAGGTGTTAATTAAGTGTGGCAAAATTGTGAGAAAAAAAAAAAACCGGATTTGTATTTCCAATATTTTCCAACCTACAACAGTTCTCCAAAAATATGTAAAATGTGGTAATGGAGAGTTAATAGGCCAAAATTTTAAATCTTCCCGAGTGTTGTGTGCTCAAAACATCTCTCTACAGAGTTTTTGATCCACTGTTGTCAAATACTATGTACATTGAAATGTATTTTGAAAGGAACTGCCTTCCTTTCAATGCTACTAAGAAGTGATAATGAAGACTATGATGATAATTGTGGTTGAATTTTCTCAACAATTTTGTATATGTGAGGAAAAAGATAATGAATGTGTGGTTAGTACCAGCAGTATGAAACACAGTTTAAATGAAATGGGTATGAACTGACATGACACTATTCACTCATAGTCCTGACAAGTGAACTATAAATTCATTGTGGATGTGACAAAAAAGAGTTGCGATATTTTAGAATGACACAATTGTTGAAGATGAGTCAGATTTTGATACATTTGTTACTGTATCAACATGTGATCAAAATGTACAGTGATGAATTTTTTAAAAACATGGCAACAGTGAAAGTCAAGAAACACCTAGTGATTTTATAACTTTGAGAGAAACTGCTTTAAAGATGTTGCTTTAAGTATTACATTCACTGATACCTTTAGGGATTGTATGTCATTGCAACACACTTACCACAGTTGTATCATATAATAACACTGTCTCCAGATTGTCTGTATACATAGCCAACTCGTCACTGTTGTGAATACGAGACTCAACTTGGTCCCTATCGTGCCTTGGTTCATATTATTGGGGTTTAAATGAATCTATCTTACATGCTACATACACTACATAAATAAATTATATAAATTGGCGAGCTACGTAAGTTGGTAGACAGAATTACATGTGGATGGTAGAGCATTATAACTTGTCTGCCTACTTGGGTCTGCCAATAATACTTGTTATGACGACACCACATGTTCACCCAACTCCATCTAGCAGTAAAAACATTCGTCATATCATGCTTTGGTAAAAACCAAAATAAATTTTTGTCATTTATTATTATCGGTATTAAGTTATAAGCAGGAAATATTACTTTAGCCCCTTTAAACATCAAGTTATCGTAATTAATACAGTATTAAATATATTACAACATTCTATAGTAATACATCAGATGAAATCAGTGCTCCCTACAACTATTGAAAAAATAATTGGAAAAATATTAATATTAATTTACTTATGCTCAGCAATGTAATTGTCAACATACGTAAACTTACAAACCCGTATTTTTTTAATGTTTGTAATTTTATCACAGCAACTACTTTACATTGCTGCTTTCCTCCATGCTGTTGTGCACATAATGCCAAACTTTACGGTACGGTTGTTCCAACAGTTACGAAATTCCATTTTTATTAGTAAATATTAAAAAAAATTTGAATTAGTTACCAGCAAAAAATGAATTTACAACTGCACATGAAAATTATGAGGTATTTTAACATAAAATAAAAAAAAATATAAGTGTCAAGAATTTGGAATATTGGGAACAGCTACAATGTGCTGAACATATGGAATAAATGCCTTACCACAGCTAACTTATTTGACAAGACATGGGTTAACCCAAACATTAAAATTATTAAAAGAAACTTACTTAGACATACTACCACAGTCAATAAGTTTGTGGATTGACCAGCATCCAAAGCACAGGCAGCCATGCACCACAGCGATGTTCAATACGTCCGTGGACTGGCACCCTGGGTGCAGGCAACCAACCTCCATGACATCCACAAACTTACTGACTGTACTACATATGAATTACAGCAACTAAAAACAATATATTATAATTACTGGAATGTTCTGGGTAAAAAGTGAGTTTACAACTCTAGCATATGCAGCATCATCAAAAGCACGTTGCTCTCCAACCATTCATTTAAGTTCTCTTAGCAGGGTCATTGCAAATAAGGAATAAAACCTAGTTATTTTCAAAGCAATTTCAACACAACTGTGTAAAATGCAAGTTCTTGACATTTTCATTATTTTTGGTGCAGGACCCACATGTAATCTGACCATCTGGAATGTGAATCATGGAATAAGATGCAAATTCACAAGCTACTGCTACTTCAAAAGCACATGGCCTGCAGTATTTAAAATTATAACTTTCTGAACAAAGTGCCTTATCTTGATCGCAAATGTCATTCTAGTGAACAACAAAGTTGAAGAATAAAAATAAAATCAAAATCCTTATAAATTTTCAATACACTTTTTGTGACATCTTGAAATTAATATGAACATTCTCACTGAGATATAACCAAGAACTTTTTTAAAGTGACTTTAGGAATAACACTTAGCACAGTATGTGGGAGAAAAAGAAGGGAATGCATACAATGACACAGTATACAATGTAGAGGGTTTTACAAACACTTAAGACCCACACAGAGTGCACTAAGCAGCAAGCAGAGCATGGGTGTCTGAGGAGTTCTTCACACAGTTCACAGAATGACATCAACAGCTAACATAACATTCAAGTTCATATACATAAGAGATACTGAAAGCCGGGATCACAACTATCTTGCTGGAAAACTAAGTACACATTCATGTAGCTTCTTGGGAATTGGCAATTCACTAGAAAATTGAGTGCTGGCCACAACTACTGGGTACTACTTTGTTGTGTGCTTCACCCCATCAACACAGCAACTGACAACAAGGTACACTCCTGGCAAACTGTGGTGAAGAAAGCACACAACAGACAAGCCAAAACTACAAAATGAACATGTGCTCTCATTGAAAATAATATTAAAGATGAAGCTATGCCTGCACTCAAAGAAGAAAGAGGATGTTGCACATTACTAACATATATAATCTTACACTTACTGTATATAAATTCACACTTAATGTACTTGCAAAGTGCTCATGTTCACAAAGAACCAATTAAAATTTCTTTGCGTATGTAAAATTTACATTAATTAAGCATGTATCAGACACAAATTTCATGTACATATGTTAATATTACAAAAATTAAGACAACTGATGCCAGGTATCATTAATCACATGAATTTCACAATTTTTTTTATTTTAAAGTTATATCTAGAACACTTAGAACTATTCTGAATAAATATGATAAGACCACAATCTATAATACAATGTAATTGAACACAGTGGTAACATTTTCATTTTTCAATATGGTAAAACATTAACAATGAATGAAATAGTTATATAGGGCTCACAATTACACAACATTCTAATAATATGATAATCTGAAGAAAACAAAAATAGAAACAAGGCCCAAAGATAGCCAGTATTTAAGAGTGCAAGAGCACCTAGTTTTCAGAAGCACTGTACATGTTATTTATTTAACTGAAATGGATGAATTTGTATTTCAATGTGCCGTAGTAGCTCAGTGTTTCATGTATCACAGATCTTGTCTTGCATAATTTTATGTACAACAAACACCTCAAAATCTCCTTGCGGAGAGATTTTAATTTGTGACTGCTTCAACTTTCCCTACACGATGGCCATTTCTGTAGCAATTTTCATACACTACAGCATAAATGCTAGCTGAAAATGGGTAAGTTATAATTCAGGCCCCACCTGAGGAGTCTGGCTCCAGGTATAACCGTTTTAATACCCATGTGTGTGTCCAAAAGCGTAACAGAATTTCAAATTCAAATTTTTGATGCTTCCAAAGCACAGTACCATATTAATAAAAATGGCGGGCATAAAGGGTATAAGGAGATGACAATTACATTGAATATTCCAGTAAAACATTAATGCTGTGTTTGCATATGTATTTGACTAACAAACAGGAATGTTTTAGCCTACATTATATGAAATAATTGATTGTCAGAGCAGATGCATACGCAGCTCGACAATTATGTATAAAGAATTGCATTGTTTCAAGAAATGAGGGGGGTGGGGGGAGAAGGGTATGTGGTAGGTTTGGAAACTGCATTTTTTTGGGCCCTAAGATTATGCTGAAGCATTATTACATATGATGTGGGTTTTTTAAATTATAAGTTCCATTTTTTCAATTTAACAACAGAAAAAAGTTGATGAATCACTATTACGTCAGATGGGATATTAGGTGAACCAATATTTTGTCACTTCTTGTTCACTATTGAGATTTTTTTTTAACTTTTTGTAGTTTATTAAATGTAAATTTTAGTTTGTTATTACATTTTTCTACCCCAAAATTTTCTTGCTTATCATAACCTTCACATTCTAATTTATTTTAGGATGTCAATTTAATATAACATCATCCCTTGCAGACCCGAAAATACCATTTTCAATATTTTCTCCTATTTTTGCAGGATCTGGTTTAAATAGTTGGTTCAACAGAAAGAAAGCTTCTTGAAATACTACAGTGACATTTTGTACAAAATCACATTTTAATGAACTAGTAATCTCTTCATAAACGAACATATATGGCTTGAGGATGTTATTTGGGTGTCCGCTCCTCCACCACGACTATGAGCGGGCCTTCGCAAGTACGCGGGTCATGCATAGTCTAACCTGCAGTGGAAAAGGCCAGATCGTGAAATGATGGACGTGACGGGAGACCACGAGCATGTGACGTCACCTTGTTCACGCGGAAACGCACCAGTGGAATGGCAGCTTTATAGTGAATGAAACACAAATATTTAACCTATGTATAATATACTTTTAATATGTTGATATATAAAATATAAATGGTTAAGTGGCTACAGTGAAACAAATAACTTTTCCTAAATTTAATATTAGTGCAACCAGACTATGCTCTAAATCAGGTTTTACATTAAAGAAGAACATAAGTAACTATTTGTGAAGTGTACTCACATGCCATTATATTACCTTATTTTTATTACATACTGAAGTACACAAATGGGAAAGAAATGATGCGTGTTTTACATATCATATTATATAAAATAAATTTTGAACTATGTATGAGAAAAAATAAAATTATTAAGAACCATCAATTTTGGCTGTTAATGTTAAAATTATACTATGCAACATATGAACAAAATTCGTTATAACCAGCCACCAATGGTTAGGAAGTATTTCTTTATGGGACACAAACATATAATTTATGATGAATTCTAAAGTAAATGCCTGGGGCAAATTAAAAAGAGATATGCGACGCAAGAAGAAAATGAATATTCTGGAAGTCTCACTTGTCAAATTCATTAGTGGAGATGTGCGAGTATGAATGCACTTATTTACTCTCCTTCTGCGCAATAAGACAAAATAATCAATTTTTTTAGTTGTATCTGCACATCAGAGAATGTAATTGTGTATATTTTTCAGCATGTAGGCTAAATTTTACTAAATATGTTTATCAATATCATATTTGTGTACATTATAGATTAGTACAGATTATAATCCAACAAATTACAAAATCTTAGTTTTGTTGAAAGCAATTAGAAATCAGGTTAAAAGAGATATTAAGAATGTGAGTTGGTTATTGAAATATGTACATGTACTCTTTTAATGTAGTAGTAGTAGTTTCCAAGTATTTCCACAGAACATTTGAGACTTACAATTTTCATGGAGATTTTGATATTTTGTTTTAGTACCACTTTGGTCCAATCAATTTTAACCAAGGAGTTGTTCTCTTGGTTTGTTCAACGCCTACTGCCTTTAAAAATAAATCAAACATTACTTGGTATTTTCAAGCTACAGGGTCTACTTCTTTTAATATAACAGCTGTCATCTTTCATTGCTTTGATTTTGGTTTTCCTCAGATTTATATAAGCTACAATAATGAAGATTACTTATTCTCACAACCATTAAATACCTTCTATTTACAATTTTCTGTTGATCTCTCTATTTCTATCTAAATAATTAAATACACAGTTTGCAAAATGTAGCTCAGGTTTCACAGGAATGCTGTTTGGTTAGTTACTACTATTTATGCGATTCTATACATGTCACAAAATTTAATGAAAGTCCTACTTCTATCTTTCATGGGTGGGGGGATCCTAAAACTGTTTAAATATATTATAATTAAGATAAATCTATGGAACATCATATTAACTAATTATATACAACTTTTTAGGCAGTAAATTGCCCATGAAACTCAGAAACAATTAGTCATAACAATAATTGTGAAAATTAATATACATTTATATAATATATATACATATCAACATATTACACCAACAGGAACAATATTTTTACACATACTACCATATTGTTTCTACTAAAATTGTAATTATGTGTTTGAAGGAATGCACAGTATATTACAATAAAGTTTATGCAATTGTATTAATTATTTTTATGAAGATTACACATGTTTTTGCTTTTACTGTACAATGTAAGCTCTGTCAATCTGACATCTATAAGTAATACTAATTTTTACACATAATACATGCTTAAAAGTCAGTAATATGTTGAATGTATGGAAGTGCAACGATAGACAAAGATGTAATAATTATAGTTCACATTAAGAAAGTTATAAGAAGTAATTGAATACTCTCAAATATAACAAAACTATTACTGTATTATTATAAAATTACATACATTTTGTTAAATATTATTTCTAACACATGAAATAATGAAAAATGGGAACAGGAATAATGGAAATTGTGTATTTTATTGTTTTTAAAGGAAACTGTTTTATTAAAGGTTGAATTCAGTTCACTCAAGTTTGATTATGGGTGTAAATGTCTTGAAATAAGACATTTTTTATTGTATGAGAGTTTAAATATGTATATAAAAGTAGAGGACTGCCCATACTAACAATGTTAGAGGCTATGATAGGAAATAGAATATTCAACTTTTGGATCATTTGCAATAAATATTTATTAACATATGGCTTTATCATCTTTTTTTCAATATACATTAAAATTTAAGATTTTTATGAATTTGCCAATACACGGTTGTTCATAAGACCGGGTCTTAATGTGGTGGCTTATAAATAATTATTTACAAACCTTTTATACTACAACTTTTACGTGATTTACCATCACAATTTCACATACCCAATGCTTTAGACAAACTTTTTTCCACCTGTCATAACTCATCATCATTGAGAACAAGTTTAATACGCCTCGTCAAGGGAAACTTGACGATGCCTCTTGAGCACTTTCCTTGGAAGTCATCCGTAGAAAGTGAAAATACCATTGCTCCAGCAAATCCTCCACTCACAACATATTCAGCCTGAAAATAAACATATGATTAATGTTAAACAAGCAAATGGAATTATGAAAAAATGTAATAGCTAATTACTTCTCAAAAATACCAACTGAACATAAAATATTAATATATATTTGTTACAGTGACTCAATGCATGCACACAAAATATGATAACAAATCTGTTGGTACTCAAAAATGTTTAAGCAATTATACAATAACACAGAAATTATTTGAAAAATGTTTATGACTTTCATACAAAATTAACATTAATTTATAATAATTTTTTTAAAGTAGGTTTTTAAAATATTAATTTATGTCCAAGTAAAATATAACATGAACACTAATAAAAAATGATAACATTCAGTCTAGATTAAAATCTGAGTAGGCGATTAAAACTTACCTCATAACACATGAGCTGACTGAATTCCAAAGATACTTTGATGTCAAGTTTCAAACAAAACTGTTTGGTTTGAGTAAACTAGTATTGGACAAAATTTTAAAACTAAAGACAAGGACGTAATAATAATTGTCTATAACTTAATACAGAAGTTAAAAACATTTATGCTGATTTAATCACATCGAAAAATTAAAAACAATGTAGATGGTGGCACAAAGTCACAGTAGTGTTGTTTTTGTGTGAAATATCTGCTGTAAATTGTGGCCATTTTTCCATGTCACCTAAAATGCTGCAGACTGATTTCAAAAAATTTGCCCTGATGGAAATGAAAGTATTTTGAGTTCCAATGGATATTCATGAAAAACACCAAAAAAATTGTTCTAGTATAATGCTTACCAATTATGTAACGCACAACAAATAAAAATATTGTCAACAGAAACATTTTAAAATGTCTTCTTCAATCAAGAAGAAAAAAAAATTTGCTTATCTCACTTCAAACTGCATCTCTCATGTTTTTGTTCTGTCTTAAGCAGATGCAAAGCAAGTGTTTTCTGAGGACAATGAAATCTAACTTTCAGACACAACACTGGTTTTTATGGGGAAAACTGCCTTCAATCAACATTAAGTAGTGTTTAGCACAATTGTTTTATAAATGTAAACACAATATAAAATATGGCATTTTTATACGCCACAACAAAATTTCTACACAAAAATAGACAGATTGCCTTATGGAACTTTATATTGTTAAAAGTGGGCCCTCCCCTACCCAGCAGCATCCAGCAAGCATCCCTTCTCTGCATGTTAAGGTGGTGGATCGGTGGATCGCTGTGACATGACCTACCCTCACAAGCCCCTCCCTACTAGTCCCTACTAGGTGGACCCACTATGACACCAGACAGGCATGGGTAGTGGAAGATTGACAGCTGACATTAAATTGCTTCACCACTCCTCCACCTTGCTGCAGCGGTCAGCACCTGCGGATTATTGCACAAGCTTTATGGTAGTTTACTCCTTCGGCACAGGCCAACATGTGAAGAATATACTCGGTTTTGGCACTGAGACTATATATATTGGCACAGTTGGAGGTTTGAGGGTCTGTAACAGCCACTTGGCTCAGTGCAGCAAGCAATGAACATAGTAAAGGTCCGGCAAAAAAGGTGACAGAGACTGCAGTGGAGGGCGAGTTACCCAATGTGTAGTAGAGTGTGCATGTGTACATGAGGGCTTGGGGTGCTCCATACTGTTCTGGACAGGAAAGACTGGTAGTAACTGGATTGAATGATAAGGCAGAGTCACAAAATTCATTTCTCTATCTTTTGCATGTTAATTTTCAAACCTAATTTTTTTGAAAACTATTAGCGATAATGGTATGAAATTATAAATAATGAAAGTTTAAAATATACACGTTAATTCTTGTTACTTCAAATTTATTTATAATTCATCATCTTCTTAGTATATCAAAAAAACATGTCAATTGTAGGATATATTGACATCAATTAAAATTTACCCTAGTATTTACAAAAAATAAGTAAATATTAACACAGGAAGGAATTGTTATAACAATCTTCCAATCACTGTAGCTAAATAATTTTGGGGTTGATTTTTATGTGTGTTATCAAGAGATAAACCAATTATCCTGCAACTTTAGCAACTGCTATTATAGAGATACGCGTTCCTCATCATCTGGCGATAACTGTCCGGCTTTGCCGTCCACCCTCACCCAGTCACCCCAGGGGGCCCTCGACCATCTGAGCCTTCCTTACCCAGACTAGTCTTTCCATCTTCAGTGCTACGCAAAGCAAGTTCGCTTCTTGGCAAAAATGTTGCAGCAAGTGTAGTGGACCTGAGTTTGGATCCTAGGTTAGGCATTAAAGTGTTATTTGGTTGCTTATATACAATGCAATTCCCTTACTTTTCTAGGTTTTCCTTGTTCCCATATTTTTCTCCCCTAACTTGCATCGCTGCGATTATCACTTCATTATTGTAAAAAATATATTAAATAAAATCCATGTGCTTTATATACAACAATATTCAAGTTTTGGTAAAATTTTGAAATATTTATTATATTGTAAAAATTCAACTAATTGTAAGGAATGGTTGCATAATGTGTGCGCTGATTGTAAAAAAAAAAAAAAAAAACACGCCACAATTCTTTTTTTTATTTTTACAAACAATATACAATTTTTTTTGTGTATGTGTTTTATACACACATTCACATACAATTCAGAAATATACATACAAACTCTGAAACGTTATTCAAGAAAAAATTTAGAGTTTGATATAAAATACCCTTGGTTGATCTCAAATGTGAAGGGCTTTAGAACCCCTGAAAAGTGGAAAACGAAACGCATGTTATGTGGGTTATTATGAAAAGTACGTAAGTTAGAATAACAAAATTATAAACCACGATCTTGGATAAAACTAAGGTATTGTTTACATCACCCATCCTATTATTGCTAGAAATAGGGGTTGGCAACCTTGATTGTGTAAATAAATGCACCATACAAAGTATTACCAGTGTCTGATAGCAGGAATTAAAACAGAATACAAAAAAAAAAGTGGTGCCACTCCCTAGCTCTAGCTGTTTTCAAGGTAATTGCACATACAATGCGATAATTTTCAATTTTTGCACATTTACTTTTTACGTGAAAATAGTTACCTCTTTTGTAAATTTATGTATGAAACATGCATGTGTACGGATACAGCGACATCCACATATGAATTAAAATTTAATTATGTGATTTAAATGATAATACTATTTGTGAACTCCAGTAATTTGTGAAGAAAGTTTTAGATTTATATTTACAATTATTTATACTCACAAAAGGCACATGAAATAAATGTGAAAAAAATGACAACATGCACGACAAAATAACCAATTGTTTGGGCCTAGTACGTAACGAGTAACTTGGTGAGAAAACATTAAAGAATTAAAGTAGATGCCTTTTTTTTAAATAAGAGTAATTTTTTAACAGTTTTTTACCGGCAAAATGCTATATTTTAAGTCAGATAAGTTATGAAGTTTTCTGACATTTCTGTGCTTTGCCTGACAACTTAAATTTAAAATGTCTAACTTTCAGGATACTTTACTAACAAATAACCAAACAAGTGTGGATATGGACATAAATACTGCTGCTTGGCAGGAGCAGTTTGCACTGGGATCGGATACAGGCTGCCATGAATGTACCAACAATGTCTGCAAAAACATTCTAAATACTATGGCTGAGTGGGAGATGGCTGGGAAGGAATTGCAATAAAGGAATGGTAATTGAGGCAAACATGAAGCATAGCTAGATTTGGGACAAGGTGATATCTATGAAAATGGGATCCTATTGCGATATTCATTGCAGATGGACAGTGATTCAAAAGGTATTATAAGCAGGTATTATCAGCAATCATCGGATTTCACACCCAAATAGTTTTGTTCCTCAGTGTGCGAAAGATATTGTTTAATATGTCCACGAGCAAATGCTACAAGGAAGACCCGGCAGTATGGAAGTAGATATTGTACTGGAGGCTTTTTAATCAAGCATGTAAATGTAGGGAATAAAATATGGCACACTCATTGCAGATAGTGATTGCAATGTGTTTATCATCGTAAATGCAAGACCTTACAAAAATATTACAGCCAACAAAATTGAGTGTCGCAACCGTATTTTAAGAAATTACTGCAAAAAACAGAAAGACATCACAACTAACAGTTCGATGAAAAATGTTACTCTGAGGAAAGCATTGGGTGCAAATATTTTAAGAATGAGGACTGCTGTGAAAGGGCCTGTACGTCACTGACAAAATAAAAAAATTAATGAATACGAAAAAAATAACTGGTTTGCGAAAAAAACTATCAATGGGTCAAAACATGTATCTGATGAGAATAGTAAGTGCTCTGAATATTTTTGTAATGGGGCCAGGAATAATGAAGTGAATTTACTTCCACTTAGAAGAAAGCAGAGTTTTGAGTTAGATAGAGAGTACTAGTTCACTGCATACTGCGAAATACACAAAGTATTTTGAAAGATGTGGATGGTAATGTTGTTTAACTCAATTATTGGTAAGTTTACTGGCTGTAAACGGGTCAACTTTTGCTTCAAGGGATTGTACTCTACAAGAAACTATGCTGCAGTGATGTCTTACAACACCAATACTACAATTTACAAACTTCACAAAACAATGTACAAAAGAAGCCCAGGAAGTACGTGAAAAAGCTGGAAAGTTAAAGAAAAAACAGTGTTGGAAATACCCCGAAATAACGCATAAAGACAAAAAACAATCCATGCACCAGTATCGTCCCTGAAAGTTAAGCTCTACGGACCATATTCACAGAAGCCTGACTTGTCCACTGATGAGTTTGAGAAAGAGTAGCAAAGAAAGAGTTCGTACAGAAACTACCTTCAACCACGGAGCAACAAGAAGAATTAGAAAGAAGTACTCTCCTTCAAAGGGATGGTGTGATGGACGATGGAAGGAAGTGTGTAGGCTGTTACTTGCAGCTTTTAACTCGAATCCGTTTGCATACAATTTCCTTGCACAACATATGACAAACTTGTTTTCAGTATGCTTCACAGGAATATCGACACCGATGTCATTTGGTTGGGGGAAGGGGTGCGGGGGCGGGAATCTCTGCAGAAAGTTGAGAAAAAAAATTGTACGTGGAAATTAAACAGTGTGGTATTTTCTAGGAAATTCACTTTTTAGACTGTATCTGTAGATACTTTCAACAGGTAGCACTCTATCACTATCAAGTTGGCCAGTTTCATGTTACTAGGTTAACATATACTGTATTTTTTGTTCGTGGACTCTTAAGTTCAAAAATAGAGAAAATTTATCATCATGATGAACAGTTATGGAAATTCAAAATGGAAGAGAAACTAGAATCCCCTTTACTTGGATTGTATGTTGCCCGAATTCGTGGATCCAAAGCACACCTGTTTGATGCCATAAAGAATCCAGATTATATTATCCAAGCATATTTTGCTGTGATGTTCCATTAGTGTTGGCTGTTGAGTAATGTAATATTTTTTAGTTGTGCAATATCTAGCGAATTAGGAGTGAAAATTTGTGACAAATGTAAAATGTTTTAAAACAGGAGCAATAAATGGCATATAAGTATTAAGTGGTATTGACAGGGCATTACTGTAATGTCTTATTAACATACATTTTGTTCTTCAAATTTTCCTTAGTGTAACACAGCATTTGATTTTGGCAACATTACTTGGTAGCAAAGCTAACATTAACATTTTAACAGTATCTTTGCATTATAATAATACACTTTTTTGTTTATGCTTAACATATTAATTTTGCAGCAACATTATGCATTTATATAGCATTTTTACATTTTTTAGCTGTAAAAAGAATGCAGACTTATATTTCAAAAAGGGATGTTACAATTTCTCAAAGTCGGTGGACTTATCCAGGTTCTTTAAGGTATTTAGGTATTAATTAAATAAAAGATTTAATAATAATTTGCTAATTATTTACAAGCAGTCCAAAGAAAATAATTTCAACTTAATATCTCACAATTTATTGCTATCACTTGCTATTTACAACTAATATGATATAATCGCTCATGCCCTCAAAGAAATTAATGCAATAAAATAACTAATATCAGTCGCAATAAACAGTGCATCCCACACATATTGAATTATTTTATAAATTATATTTGCATGTTTTACAGGGTCCAACATTTACAATGAAGTCCATATCACACATTCATACTATCCCACCTTAATTGAGTCTACATTCCACCAGTCTGAAATGTTCTAGAGTGGTACGAGCACCCTCATGCATTATAGCACTACTCGTAGGGTACCACACCCTCTCATCCGTCCACACCCCACACACACTCATCTGCTGTAACAGTATGTGCCATATATAATAACAACTTTTGCCCATATTTTGGTGGGTGTTTTGACTTTGATTTTGCATTAAAATTTTTTTTATGGTGGATGAATTGCCAATAATTACTGTATACAAAATCCATTTAAATAGCTTCCCTATACTTTTTAACATCACCTGAACCTGCGTAAATAAAGTCTAGGTTAAATCAGTTAACATTTCTTTGGTGTTTTGGTTCTACTATAAAACCAATTATATGTTTAATAGTAATTTCATTAAATTGTTAAACAAAATAGTATCTTAATTTTTTCAAAGTGTATTTTAAATTGACTCAAGTAAATTTTTTATTACTGGTAAGCAGACCAGACAAAATTTTTCTATCGCTTCCCCACTCTATTTCTTAATGTCAATGTGTCAGTTTCACAATTAAATATCGAAAAACCGTAGCTCAGAAAGCATTTGCTCTGAATTTCATTTGCAGCTGAGGTGTAATGAAAACAATCAACCATGCGAGTGGCAAACATTATTTGTTTTATATACAAAATATTGATGAATGTTTTGAATTATTGTTGAAATAGAAGTTTTTACTCGGAAATGATTTCGACTTTTCTTCGACCATGCTTAATTATTTCGATTTTGACTCAAAGTCTTCAAAAGCATAAAATATATAATTGTGGTTCCATTATTTATGCCCAACATACATAATACATACACTTTTTTTAAAATTTATCATGTCACTAATATAGTAAATTTTATGGGCCATAGCGATATCATGTTATTTACTTTGGTTAGACGTTAGCCGAATATTCAAAAAAAGGTTTAGTTATAAGTTATTTTGCTGTACTCGTCATAAAGTAAGTATTGCTGGACAAGAAAAATAAATTCAGAGAGGTGACAAAATTATTCGTGTTATTTACTTTGAAAACAAAATTACCGTATATGGAAAATTAAGCTTATCTAAGACTTTTATCGTAAAAATTCAACTAGTGTTTTAAAAAGACGAGTTATCCTGCCAGTTTTACTTACACAGTTCAAGTACTGCAGCAAAAAAATACTACAAGTGCTTTTTTAAAAAAACCTGAAATAGGATGTGAAAAGAATCTTGGTATATGAAGGGCTAACTTATTTTAACATAACACATACTTTGGTTCTGCAACTTCTGTGTAAATTCAATCATTCCCACTTATTCTACCTGCCCTGCAAATATGAAGTCGTTCCCTTGGGCAGCATCCCAAAATCATTTATTTGAAATAGTATTGCTGAAAAACAGAATTAAGGATTTTTTTTGCATATTTCTTGTATGTAAGCTATGTGGGTGTGCAAGACTAAGTTGCTGATAAAGAACCTGAAAACGTGACACTCAGTTCCTATGTTTAGCAGTGGTGAGGTGCTCTACAACAGTTCACTCTCGCAATCGCGAGCTGTTTTATGGTCAATTTCATTTCTTTCTCCTTTGGTCCTGAAACTGTGCTGTCAACACAGCCAGTTGGCAAAATCATTGCAAAGTACCCTTCCCGTTTTTCACCTTCTAACCCCCTGGTGTGAAGGATTTTACAGTCCCATACCTGCAGGTCCCTCCTTGCTCTTTCAGGTGAACAAGCCACTATATCTCACTACCAGAAGGGGGCTTATGTGGTAGAATATTACAAACAAAGTTTTACTGACACTGCCTCTTAAAGTGGTACTGAAAGACGTGTGAATGTGAGTAAGTGAATGGAGACTTGGGCGGCACTTAACATCAAGGTCTGGAGAGTCGATTTACTGGAGAACTCCACACTGGTGTCCGCCATTTCATCTGCATTTCAGCTACCAATACCTGAAACACACCTAGCATGCACAAATACGAAGCTGTACTCAGTGACCAGGGGAACCATTGCAGTAGCTGTGGCAGGATATTGTGTGGTTATCCCAACTGTCTGTGGAGAGGCAACCTGAAAACAGAGAATACCAAACCCACCAGTAGCAAACGGGGGAGATTCTTACCGAGGTGTTGGTATTGCCCAGAGAGGCACCTACATAACGACTGCCCCACAGTGAGAGCCCGCATTGCAGCCGCTGGGGAGAAAGCCAACAGGGACAAGGCTAGTGCCAACCCAGTTGCCCCCCTTAAGACACAGAAGGGGAACTGCAAGAAGAATGAGAAGCAGACCAACGGGAAATTCCGCAGCGGGGACAGCAAGTCGCTCATGATGAGACAATCATGAAAATGAAAACTCCACACAACTGAGCAAAACAGCGCAGAAATAATATCAGTGGACACAGTTGAACAATAAATACAAAAAACACACACAAAAATAGGGCAAAAACCACAATGAAACACAAGTTAAGAAAAACTATTCCTTCTCAGATTATGCTGCCTCTTGGCCCAATCAGCAAGTACTCTTCCAAGCACCCCCAATCAGAGACTACCTGCCCTGCTATTGTATTGGTGCGCTTGGAAGAGAGCCAGAATCATTTGTACATATACTACCTTAGCTCAGTCTACTGTGATTGTTCATAAGTCCAGTGTCTCACCTGAAGAAGGGGGGAGATTCCAGGCCCCGAAACGTTGTAAAGACTTGTAATTATTATTGTGTAATTTTATTTTGTCGCTCTGTGTGCTTTCTGTTGGTTTATCTATTCTTTTCTCTGGTTTGTTTTTTGGTTCCTGTGTTGTATTATTTGGTTTCATAATCTGACAAGAAATAGTTTTTCCTGACCTGTGTTTCATTGTGGTTTTCATCCAATTTTTGTGTTTTTTTTAAAGTTTTTATTGTGCAGCTATGTCCACTGATATTATTTCTGCACTGTTTTGTTCACTTATGTGGTGTTTTCATTTTCATCACCATGTTGTCTTTTCTTTTGGTTTAATTTTGTTCTTTAATTATATATGTATATATTTGTTTTCTATTGACAAGGAAACAGCTTTTCCTAATTATCTGTCTGTTGTGTTGTAAAAGGTATTGCCATTTTTTGTCCTGCTGAGTTCTGTGTGTGTGCAATTTTTATTTAGTCTCATGGTTGGCAATAAACACAGTCCATTCGTACAAACATAATAACATTCCAAAATTTGCCTGGAGTGATTTTATAATATGGTGGAAATCCCAAATTTGAATGGCTGGGTTAGGAATTGAGAAAGTGTTTTCCCAAATGAGTGCACCAAATAACAAATCGGACCAAAAAGCACTGGCAAGATTGTTTTTTTTTTTTAACAGAACGGTAAGTATTACAACAACAATACTCATGCAAACATACATTACCTTGTATGCTATGCTCTGTTCATTCTCGTATGAAATCCAGTCTTTGGCATTAAATGCATACGGGACTTTACTGTTTCTATCAAATATAATTGTAGCATCACCACCATTCAGAAACCAGCATACTTGATCATATGAAATGTATCCATCACCTCCAACTGAACCAACTCCAGTTGCTGGTGCATTTAAGTTATGGTTTTCTGGATTCATTAACCTAAAAGTAAAGAATAGTTTCACTATGATGATGCACTTTCTGCAAAGCCACAGTATAATAAAGGTATCTGATGACAGTATACAGACCGTGGTAAATTTGTAAGTTGCTAACATATACAGCATACACCAAGAACAATGTTAATAAAGTAAGTAAGAAAATGTAATTATATTCAATAATTATAAATATTTCTTTAAACTTCTTTACTGATGACCACAATAGCTCTTAACATTTTACAACATGCATGCAAAAGCAGAATATTTACTGCAGCATATTCAATAGAACAATTTTATGTTTGGCAAAAGTAAAAATATAAACACAGATTTTTAATTCATTAATATATAGCCTTGTTTCGACAACAACTAAAAGTTAAAATTTTTGCGCTTATATTTTTATTGTTATTTAAACTTATCATGGAGTTTTAAAGCTTATTGAAGTACACATTGAATGAGTTGGGTATTTGGAACAGGCCCAACTGTATCTTTAGAAACATGCAACTGGGCCATGGGGCCACAGCAGTAAGGTTATCATAACGACAATATGGTGCCCTCATCTATTGTGGTACCTCTTTACTGAGTGTGCAAAGTCTTAGCTTCGAACAGCAACTACTGGCATCAATAGACATCAGAAGCAGTGAAAGGCCAAACATACCTACAACAGAATTTTGCAGCACTATAGCTGGTGTAGGCTCTTACTGCAAAAATTGAAAAAACAGATTTCATTTCTACACAGATGGTGTACATTCTACATTTTTCAATAGGGACTTGGTGGTCTGCTGAAAAGGACTAACTTTCAGGACACATATGGAGAGGTAAGACGTGGGAAAACATGTGGGGTCTTTGGCTGGCCTGCCTGAAGAAGGGGTTAAAGTGGACGCAGTCTGGGATCTCGTACAAAAATTACAGATGTGCTTCTCAGGGCAAGGGACAATCAATAGTGTGTGTGTTCATTATTCCCAGGAATTCCAACAATTTTCCATCATTTTTTTTATTATAAATTTATAAAGCACTGTCAATTAAAAAAAATTGTAATGAACAGTCCTATGTTTTTTTGGCATATAATGGAATTGGAGAAACTTTAAGAAAGTTTTCATTCCCAGACTATTCCAGGTTTCCTTATTTTCCCTCATACTACTAGCCATTCTATGTATAAAATGGAAAAGGATTAATGTTACGAACCCTAGATACATGTAGATGGAAAATGTACCTGAAAACATAAAAAAAATAGTTAACATTTCAATGGCCACCGAAAGACGAGTTAAAACATTTTCCACCCGCTAAATGGGCCTAGGGCAGAGTACACCAACCATTTCTTAAAAAAAAATGAACACGAGAGCTCACTTACCTCTAATAAAACTCACTAACACAATTGAAAATTCAGTAAGTCTCACTACATACTACTCGTTATGTGTTCGGGGATTTTGTAAACTGAATGTGACTCAATTAAGGTTGTGACAGCTGTCACATTTGCCCTGTCTGCCCACAGTCAAACGTTTAACATTTGTCTAGTGACCAATCATGTGCACTTACTGACGTCATGGTCATGTCTGTAACTACAAAACCTGTCACAGTCATCAATGCAACAGCAATGCAAGCAGCTCGCCCTCTTTCACAATGAGTATTGGAGTCTTCACCAAAGGGTTTTATGCAACTGGAGCAAGAGGGACCTCCCTTCCCGCCATATTTCAGAGCAAAATGTGAAGAATACTCCCTTAACTTTATTTTTCATTTACAGGCAGTCCTCTACTTTCGGACATAGTGAGTTCTTTATTTTGTGTATGAAAGTTGAAATGTATGAAAGTAGAACCCTTATGTTAATGTGATAAATGAGGTTCTTTTCGTAGATGGTGAAAAAACTTAACTAACCAAAAAAAATATTCAAAACAATATATTTACACACTAAGAAACAAGATTATGCAAAAAAAATATTTAAAAGTGTTTAANAAAAAAAATATTCAAAACAATATATTTACACACTAAGAAACAAGATTATGCAAAAAAAATATTTAAAAGTGTTTAAAAGTATAGCTAACAGTTAAAACAATTGAAAAGATATATTTTACACACACAAACATTTGACTAATTGCAGTGGGCACATACATACAGATTCAGCTCTCTTTGGAATAGTACGTAGCCTGTTTAACAATCACTGGAACCTGGTGTAGATGACTTATCAGCACTGCAGAAAGAGTTTTTTTAATGACAGTTGAACTCCATCCTTCTTTTCATACAATTATATGTAGCACATTGTAGCTGCTTCAACAGCTTGATGAACTTGAGAACTTCTCTCTTCATCTGGATCATTTTCTTCAATTATGTTTAAAAAGTTTTCAAGATTTTTTAAAGCATCGTTGATTTTTTTTCCTGTAAGGGTTTTTGTTGTTTGTTCTGGACAGCCATCATTTTGCGCAGCTGTGGATGCTGATGAATTTGCCTCTTGAAGAGCAAGTAGATCTTCGTTTGTCAATGGCTCTGAATGTGAGGCCATCAGATCATCATAATCTTCAGAAGTAACCTCCAGATCCAGCTGATGCATTACTTTAACAATTTGTTCTGTTGTACTTTCTGGGGTCTCCTCGAAACCTTTGAAATTTGGCACCAGGTAAGGACACAACTTATTCCAGCACCAATCATTGTAGATGGTTTTATTTCTTTCCAAAAGAGAGAAATATTGGTGATAGCATTAAGGACATTGTATTTTTTCCAGAATTCTTTTAAGAGGTTTTAGTTTACAATCACCTGCAGCATTACCACCAAGAAGAAGTGTCAGTCTGTCTTTAGATGCCTTATGTTCAGGTGCGAGCCTCTTCTTTTGCCAGGTAAGTTCTTGAAGGCATTTTTTGCCAGAGTAAGCCAGTCTCATCAACATTGAAAATTGGGTGAGATGAGTAATTTCCCTCGCCAACAATGTTCTCAAAAGTTTAAATTAATTTTTCGGCAGCTTCAATATCCACACTGGCAGATTCCCTTGTAAATTTTATGTTGTGCTGGCCTGTCCTTGACTTAAACTTGTCAAACCAGCCATTGCTCGCTTTAAACTCTGGAGCATTAGCAGCTGACTCACCAAGCTATTTTTTCTAATCTTCATACAAACCGAGAGCTTTGACTTGAATAATTGCAAGGCTGATAGGGATATTTTTCTGGTGTTGATCGTCTAAATCACACTTTTAAAGACCGTTCCATCTCTTCCATCGCTGCATCCCAGCGTTTTGAAATTATCTTAGAAGAAATATTTCCCGAATTTATAACATAGTCCCATACGTTGTCTTTACTTTTTACAATGGAACACAAAGTGGATAGGCTCAGATTGAAAGACTGTCCTATAGCTGCAAATGATTTGCCACTTTCCGATTGCGTGTTAATTTCTAATTTCATTTGTACACTATTTACAACAGGTTTTATTTGTTTCTTACACGCTGAGTCTTCATTACTTTCGTTTTTACGTTTCTTATTCATTGCGTAGTGAAATAATTACANATTTGTTTCTTACACGCTGAGTCTTCATTACTTTCGTTTTTACGTTTCTTATTCATTGCGTAGTGAAATAATTACATATGTGCACCAATAGATTAACAAGAAAAAAAATTGGTTACAAAATTAACCTCAAAGGAAACTAAACACCATAATAAAAACAACGAAAGTTCTAAACAGGAACCGCATTAACACGTAGAATCGCTANCTCAAAGGAAACTAAACACCATAATAAAAACAACGAAAGTTCTAAACAGGAACCGCATTAACACGTAGAATCGCTATAGCATAGTAACACATCAGACTACATACAACTGCATATCTGCATTAATCATGTTCAGTTATATCGAAAACATAGTTCCATATATCGACACCAGAGGTCTCTATGTGGTATAAGTCAACTTTGCCGCAATATTATTTGCAAAGACAAAACCTACAGAATATTAACGATCCACATATCTTTGATGGTTAAGTTTGTCGTGAAGGAGGCATGCGCAGGATATGTTTTTTTTGGTTATGTATGAAAGTACGAAGCAAACACGTGAATGTAGAATGTCGGAAAGTAGAGANCGCAGGATATGTTTTTTTTGGTTATGTATGAAAGTACGAAGCAAACACGTGAATGTAGAATGTCGGAAAGTAGAGAGGTTTTGGTAATTATTTAACAGCGAGACCTTGTGTGCCAATGAGGATGAAATAAGGTGAACATGGAGCGGTGGTGGAATGCAAAGGCAGGGGAAATGGGAGTGCCCCGAGAAAACCTGCCAGCCAACAGCAGTATCCACTAACTTNGTGGTGGAATGCAAAGGCAGGGGAAATGGGAGTGCCCCGAGAAAACCTGCCAGCCAACAGCAGTATCCACTAACTTTCTCACATGCAAAAATCCGGGCAACCCTGTTGGGGATAGAACCAGGCTAGCACGGCTGTCCTTAGGGGTGTGTGACAGGTACAGCTGCACAATGCCTTGCGCCCAGAAAACTTTTTTTAATTTAATAAAAAATATTTAAATATTTTGCATAAGTTTGTTGTAAGTTATATATTTCATAAAAAAATTTATATATTTAAACATGTTTAATTATAAATTGTAAAATATTTTATCAATAAAATGTTAGGCATGAGGCATGGGCCCTTGAGAGCAGATCATATTGTTCAATAGGTGATTGCGNATATTTTATCAATAAAATGTTAGGCATGAGGCATGGGCCCTTGAGAGCAGATCATATTGTTCAATAGGTGATTGCGTTGTGGGAAGAGGAGATTAACTACTTTGGAAGGGATGGGCATCGCATAAGTTCTTGCATCTGGCCTTGCTTTCTCTAGGGATGGCGCTGCAGGCTAGCCTTGGTGGGAGAAGATTAGTCCATGTAAGTAGTAGGTTAGGTTATGTTAAAGNATATTTTATCAATAAAATGTTAGGCATGAGGCATGGGCCCTTGAGAGCAGATCATATTGTTCAATAGGTGATTGCATTGTGGGAAGAGGAGATTAACTACTTTGGAAGGGATGGGCATCGCATAAGTTCTTGCATCTGGCCTTGCTTTCGCTAGGGATGGCGCTGCAGGCTAGCCTTGGTGGGAGAAGATTAGTCCATGTAAGTAGTAGGTTAGGTTATGTTAAAGNCTAGGGATGGCGCTGCAGGCTAGCCTTGGTGGGAGAAGATTAGTCCATGTAAGTAGTAGGTTAGGTTATGTTAAAGTATCCGTAG
Source organism: Clitarchus hookeri (assembly GCA_002778355.1). Classification (NCBI taxonomy): domain Eukaryota; kingdom Metazoa; phylum Arthropoda; class Insecta; order Phasmatodea; family Phasmatidae; genus Clitarchus; species Clitarchus hookeri. Next base: position 238,602 of record NQII01000044.1, read on the forward strand.
TAAAAGTAAAATAAAAACTAAAGAATATCAACTTACATGAATGTGTGGCCATATGTGGGCAATCCAATCATTATTTTCTCTTTTGGCATTCCCTTCAGCAGCCAGTAGTTAACTGACCAGTTCATATTCAGGGTCAGAAAATACCCTTCATCACCTGTCTGTGAATAAAGTGGTGCATTATATCCAGTAACTGGTAGGTACCAGATATAAAAATGGTAATCATATGTCATTATATTGATGAAGTCTACAGACCTGAAACAAAAAAATTGGGTTAAGCTGCAACTGAATAAGCTTTTGAGATAAATTTTAACATATATAATAACTAATGATGAGAAAAATATTTTTTCAAAACTTATGGATTAAATGAGTTTATGTTTTACCCCATAAACTCTTTCTCTTAGAAAATGGTAATTTATGTAAAACTGGTGAGACAATAGAAATATTTACTGATACAAATAGTAAAATTTGCGTTTAAGGATCAAGACAGGAACTTTCTTACTACAGAAAGTTTGTTTTCAAGTAACCTGCTAGAAAGTAGCACCTATGCTGCATTAGTTATCCCCACCATGCTGGTAGAAAAAGTCTTCAGGACATTGATAGAATATACACAGCCCCTCAAATTCCTGCTCTGCCATGAGGAGAAGAGGGTTCAGAACTGTTAGTTACCAAAAAAGCTCATCTTCATAACAGAATAACACTGACCGATCCAGACTTAGGAAAGAATAAATTAAAAATATTAGGTTTAAAATTAGTTGCAATGTCAGTCTGATATTTGTAACTATGGCAAACCTATAAAATCTGACATTTTTCCTTAAATTCATTTAGTTTTTTGTGTCCAAGAATTTACAGCACAAAAAATTCTGGTCATATTGCAAATCAATAAAATGTATGGTGGGAGCTGTACTTTGAATTACTCTCTGAACCAAAGAAAAATGGTAACCAGTGACCAAAATAGCAACTTTGGTATAGCACTTAACTTCTTGGAAGTTATTTCCTGCCATGTACAGGAAACACCATGAATTTGGTACCTTCATAACATGTACATGCCTATGTGCAAAAGTAGTGAAAAGGCTTAACAATACTACAGGATTCAGTTCCAGTCGTAACTTCCGTGCAAGTATTAATAGTTACATCTAGTCTATAAGCACTCCTATTTATTGTAGCCTGTCCGTGACATTGTTAATACAATTATTTATTTGAATGAATTTAGCACAATGTTATTGCTGACATTTTAATTTCTGGTGGAGTTACTGATCAGTCATTTCATGCCAGATGATCCAGCGGAAAAACCTTATCTTAGATTTTTTATAATATGGCTTACCCAACATACAACTGGAAAAAAAAACCATATATTTTTAGATTTTTTGCTGCAACAATTTTAAAATACAACCCTCTAAAATCTTTCACTTTCACCTGAAGTGATTGTTATGGAGTTAAGTTATTACTATTACGGAAGGCTATGGCAGAAACGATTTTGTACCATATTATAATGCCTAAAATAACAGCTACTTATTCCTGTCACAATTATCTCAGTTAATTTTTGTAATGTGTATGGTAATGCAATATTTATTAATTTTATTTATTATTTATTTGTGCCAGATATATTTTATTTACTGCAGCCCTAATTCACATTGTTAATTGCGAGCTGTTTTAACATCAGAAAACGAATTTACATGTAATTATGTTTGTAAGTCTTTCTGTTTTCATNATTTATTTGTGGCAGATATATTTTATTTACTGCAGCCCTAATTCATATTGTTAATTGCGAGCTGTTTTAACATCAGAAAACGAATTTACATGTAATTATGTTTGTAAGTCTTTCTGTTTTCATTCACATAGTTATTTTTTATGTGGGCCGCTTTGCATAGAAGAATTTGTTGATTGGTTGCTATGGTAACACAAGACGCATGTGTAAGATATGATGTAGCCGTCTCGTGATTGGTGCAATCTTTAAAGGCATTGTTTAAGTATGCAGTTTTTAAGGCTTTTAGCCATCTTGATTTTCCCGTCAGGCAGGCGATGATCTAGTGAGTTGTCGGCCTGAGTGATATTTTATTTTGCTGGTTGAATGGCAGAGTCCCATAAAAAAATGCAGACTGCTGATAGGGCAAAGATGTGCGGCATCTGAAGAGGAATAATTTAAGTCTGCATGCGCTACCTAGGCAGATTATATATAAGCCAAGTTTGAGCTACCGTGATTGCGTGTGGTACGGTAAGGACTTTAGCGATGTGCCTAAGACTCGAAGGCCTAGTGAGGGAAGACTAAGGCACAGGACCAGCGGAACCAGCTACAGAAGATATCAAGAATGGTTGCAGTGATCAAGATTTTTTTAAAGCTAAGTATGCTGAATTCTTGACACAGAGCTATGCCAGTAAAATAATTAATGACTTTTGAGAAACTAATTTGGTTTACTTTACGCCATCTTGGATTGTCATTTTTGTTAAAGTTGCTCTACCTATATGANCTTTTGAGAAACTAATTTGGTTTACTTTACGCCATCTTGGATTGTCATTTTTGTTAAAGTTGCTCTACCTATATGCCTACGGAACCCTGAACTGAGGTCTCATGTTCTCACAACTGAGTTGGTGTGAGAAATTTCTTTAATAATTTAATTTACACATTTTAAAATAATTTAAAGGACCTGGAGAGACTTAACTGTGTTTTGAATTGCAAATAAGAAATACGCACGAGAGGGCTACACCCATAGATACAGGCACGCAAAGCAACTTTTGAAACCAATTACGAGCTGCTACANACAAAGCAAAGCAACTTTTGAAACCAATTACGAGCTGCTACATAATACTTAGTATTTGCACAGATATTCATTTAATTCATGCTTCTCTCGTCGCTGGTCTCCTCGGTTCTGGGCTGGAAGGTGCTTTGGCTCTGTAGCTGCTTCTCTTCTGTGCACCGAGCGCCTGCTCAGTGGTGGTCTGTTCGTCCATCTCTTGTCTTGCCATATGTCTGCCCTGGTCAAAGTTGTGCAACAGAGGAACCTTCGTCACATGTGTGATAAATTTTACCATCTTTAAATGTGCATTATTGTAAGGTACGTTTCTTGTTTTCCAGCCTATGAGCAGATAGACGTGAGGGTTAATAAATGACTGCCCCAATGCTGTGCTTGAAGGAACTTTCTTTCAAGATGCATGACACCTGCTGTTGCTTTTACATGCAACACACTTGTGTATTATGGGTCATGGCCCGAAGCTGTTAAGGCATTTGGCCCGCACGCCAAAGAGACATTGAGTTGGTATTGGAGAATGATTATGTCATATTGAAAAAGCTTATAATTTGTTGTTGATATTGTAATGAATTTCCGATTTTTCTGGAGATCTGGCTGCGACTCTAGGTGCAGGGTTCACGGGAGGGGTTGTAGGTTGGGTATATATGATGCATGGTGAGCTGGGGAAGGAGAGATCATCACAGAGTTCTCCGGGACTTGGTCAGTGGCTTGAGGAGGAACTGTGTGGATGTCAGCTTAACAAGGATTCATTACGTTAAAGTATGATCGGGAGTCTGTTTGCCTTCACTTTGAAATCGGAACTTAGTTTTTCCCATCTGCAAATGAACTTTAACTTCAGCTGAACAAAGTAATGGACTTAGTTTTTGGCAGAAGCAAGTTGGGACACTGAAATATTCTTGCTGAAATCATGGCGGCCGGGGACTCTTAAGGAGTGCTGGTTGGCTCAACTTTGCTAACTGCCCTCAAGGACTAAGGTATCCAGGCCTCAAGTGGAAGAGAGAGCTCTGGAGGTGTCAGTCACTGGAGATGAACATGTTTTTCGGCTCGCAGCGCAATATATAGGCGCTGCGATGTGTCAGGGGTGCGCTGAGTGTTTGCCATCCCCACCTCCTCCTGCTGGCATGGACAAGCTGTGCTGGTAACAGGAAGTGGCTGTGGGTGGCGTGTATGTCAGGCTGCATGCACTCAGGGAAATAGGTTGTTGTGGGCTGCATTGCTGCTTGGTTAGGGCAGACTTTCCTAAGTTAATCCTTCCTTGGCCGGGTTTGTCGTCGTCTGGTATAATTATTGATTGTGAACGAGGCAATTTCAGCAGCGGAGGTTGGTGGTCAGGAGTGTGACATATGTCAAACTCTCTTGGCACTTCTCACTGACGGCCCACAAAGGTTGGCAACAGGAACCTTGAAACATGGCTGCAGAGCACGTGTGGTATGAACAACCAGTCCGGTTTTGTCCCTGCTCCATCTGAACTTTTATGTGGAGCGAAACATGCCTCACATATTAAAAACCTACATTTGAAGGATAGGCGCTGACCCTCATCGGCACAATCCCTGTGTTTATGATGGTGGCATCCTGCACAGAAAGCCATCTTGCTGTGAATCCGTGCATGGCCACACGGTAGGCAGAAACTTTTACTAGGGTCGTGATGTCGCTGTATGTCTATTTAAATTGATGTCAAATAATTACATAAACACTTTTATTCTGGTGTTCGCCAGAGAACACGCCATGTATAAGGGTAGGATTAATTAACACCTAAGTGCAACAATTAAGGGCAGCCACCTGCATGTTATATCCACAGACTTCCAGCGCTTATTACCAAAAAAAAGCAAATTAAAACACACAAGGTCTTGCACACATACAACAATAAAGAATAACCGTACATAAGNAACTTTGCTAACTGCCCTCAAGGACTAAGGTATCCAGGCCTCAAGTGGAAGAGAGAGCTCTGGAGGTGTCAGTCACTGGAGATGAACATGTTTTTCGGCTCGCAGCGCAATATATAGTCGCTGCGATGTGTCAGGGGTGCGCTGAGTGTTTGCCATCCCCACCTCCTCCTGCTGGCACGGACAAGCTGTGCTGGTAACAGGAAGTGGCTGTGGGTGGCGTGTATGTCAGGCTGCATGCACTCAGGGAAATAGGTNGGACAAGCTGTGCTGGTAACAGGAAGTGGCTGTGGGTGGCGTGTATGTCAGGCTGCATGCACTCAGGGAAATAGGTTGTTGTGGGCTGCATTGCTGCTTGGTTAGGGCAGACTTTCCTAAGTTAATCCTTCCTTGGCCGGGTTTGTCGTCGTCTGGTATAATTATTGATTGTGAACGAGGCAATTTCAGCAGCGGAGGTTGGTGGTCAGGAGTGTGACATATGTCAAACTCTCTTGGCACTTCTCACTGACGGCCCACAAAGGTTGGCAACAGGAACCTTGAAACATGGCTGCAGAGCACGTGTGGTATGAACAACCAGTCCGGTTTTGTCCCTGCTCCATCTGAACTTTTATGTGGAGCGAAACATGCCTCACATATTAAAAACCTACATTTGAAGGATAGGCGCTGACCCTCATCGGCACAATCCCTGTGTTTATGATGGTGGCATCCTGCACAGAAAGCCATCTTGCTGTGAATCCGTGCATGGCCACACGGTAGGCAGAAACTTTGACTAGGGTCGTGATGTCGCTGTATGTCTATTTAAATTGATGTCAAATAATTACATAAACACTTTTATTCTGGTGTTCGCCAGAGAACACGCCATGTATAAGGGTAGGATTAATTAACACCTAAGTGCAACAATTAAGGGCAGCCACCTGCATGTTATATCCACAGACTTCCAGCGCTTATTACCAAAAAAAAGCAAATTAAAACACACAAGGTCTTGCACACATACAACAATAAAGAATAACCGTACATAAGGCCATAGGCACAAACTGGATTACATGATGTCTCGTCTGATCAAGTTTGATGTGAAAAACATTACACCAGTTAAAGACTATAAGACAATATAATTATTTATGGGCCCTCCATTCGACAGAAGAGCCTACATGGCTACAAGGGCAAACAAAAAAGTTTTACAACAAATTACACGAACAGATATACCAGATCTGTGAAAGCAAAGTTGAAGACCCCGCAGACCTGGCGGCACACACCTGTCAGGTTAGAGCTCATAAGCGTACCTGCCCAACAGCCGTTAGAAACAGGGTCACATCTCCTGTGCTGGAAGTGGTGACCCGTACCAGAGCATATGTATAAAGTATGGAGTATGATCAAAATGGAAGGAAAAACAATATTAACACTAAAATTTACAAAGATGTGCACATGAGAGCTCAAGAAACACAAATACATTGAAATGCTTACAAAATAACAAAACCCTTTCGCACTTCACACGTGGGTCCTCTAGGCCTAACCTTGGTGCACCATGTACAAAGTGCCAATGCACATAACACACGCAATAACCACACACGTGTCACACACAATGTCAGCACTGCTGGTTTTGCACTCAGTGTGCACCAGTGACCTGTGACAGACTTTTGCCGGCTGAAGGATGAGGTTGGATGACAACCTGATAAGGTAGCAAAATCATGCAGAACCGAAAAAAAAAATTTATTAAGTATTATCATTTATTTCGCTGAAATTATTTCCACATCCATTATTATAACATTGGAAATATAAACCACAGAAGCGAACAAAGTATTTAGTCAAATATTGTCAGCGAAATGAATCATAATACTCAATAACGATCATCCTGAAATGTTATACTAAATAATTTGTTTCTTCCCTTCTTTGGTTGATATTGCCTCTGTCATAACGATTTATGTCGAAATAACAAATTCAGCGAAATGAATGATAATATTCAATAATCTATATGTTTGCTTCCCTGGTTGATATTGCTTTATTTATAATGATGAATATGGAAATGACAAAGTCAGCAAATAACAAAAAAATTGGCTTACTTGTGGCTTTTACGTGACTCTACTTATACAAATAAATAAAATACACACATTTACATGGATATGCTCAATTTATCATTCCACAGTTTGTTTACCTCTAATGATTTACTTCATGCCCAACATTCCTTAGAAATAATTCAGTGTTGACAATATAAACTGTAGTGCTTTAGACTGCAACACAGCTTTAACTAATATGCTGAATAGTTTCAATTAGTCAAACTAGTATCTTCGTTACTGTGACCTTTTGACATAAAGTGCTCGGAATTTTCTAACTCTGATAAACTTCACTATCCTCTTAAGAGACATAAAGGGAAAGTCACTAACAGTTGTTGCTGTGTGAAATACCTTTTCATACACGTGGCAGCAAAAATAATGTCTTAATATTCAATACTGCCTACGTATTTTTGTTTTCTGCCAAAGACATCCAAATTGATTGATGTTCTGTTAAACTTCACACATCTTGAGGATTTATTATAACATGTACAGCCCTTATACGTCTGGTCAAAAGTCTTAATCTTTCTGTAATTGTAAATTTACGTCCAAAACCTAAGTGCAAGCCAAGTAACTCATTTCACATTGCAGAAAACAAAGCCTCTTATTGAGGGTTCCAAGAAATTCGAAAGTTACTACGGTTCACTGCTGAACTTTTATATTAGACTGGTAATGCATATGACGTGATACACACTGCTAAACAAGCCTCTCTAACCGCTAAAACACGAATGCCTGTTAAACCCTATGCATAACACAGCATATTGCAAAAAAATTTATGTTGCACTCCTAACAACCCATACAAAAAATAAAACTCACTTAACACTCCTATTTGCATTGTAACAACAACACAACACGAATACAATTTAAAAAAGAAAACGTGCAACAAATGNTAACAACAACACAACACAAATACAATTTAAAAAAGAAAACATGCAACAAACGCCTGTCAAAACATGAATAAGACCAGAGCAAAGTAACTTGTTGCAATCCTGGTATTCAGAGTGTGGTGAATATACACACTGCGTGTAGTAATTACATGGCAATATTTGTTTAAAAAGGTAGTTGAAGGATAAAAAATGGCTGAAAGAAAAAAAAACCTGGGCCTCAAAAGTGCTCACTTTACCGCGAACAGCCTTTAACATACAAAACAGCATCATGCTTGTATTTACTAAAACACTGGAATTTAATTGCAACAGTTATAAGAAACGTGATATTAAATTATTATAATTCAAGATAAATTACTAATCAATCAGCAAGCTAAGCTGAAACAAGATTCAGATTAATTTGTGAGTTTCAATATGCTTAGCCACCAATGGGTGTGAGGTGGGATAGANCTAAGCTGAAACAAGATTCAGATTAATTTGTGAGTTTCAATATGCTTAGCCACCAATGGGTGTGAGGTGGGATAGAGAACTATGCTCAGTGGTGAAACATGAATGACGAATAAAATGCTTAAAACACAAACTTACAGAAATTTTAAAAAAGAAACTGGAAACAAAGTTCTGGTTCGAATAAAATTGTTAAATTTCCAAACCTCAAATATTTATTAAATCTTGGTTCTAGAACTATCATCATTGCTAACTACCTTATATTATTTAAATTAAATAAATGGTTATCAGATGTACAAGAATATATGTCTAAAAAAGTAATTATGTTATACTCACTGAGCCAACTGCGGAACATCATACGCCACGTCTATGATAGGTTTTGGTGAAGCAACAGCAACACTTACTAGTAGTTCAAGTTTCCTCTTTACAATTTCTTGCCGCAACTCATTTAGAAATTCGGTAAAGTGAGTCCGTTCTGATGGATCTGACTGCCACGCAGGAAACTCCCAGTCAAAATCAACACCATCCAAACTGCACTCCACCAACAGTGCCAATAAATCATGTATGAATCTAAAACAGCAGGCCAAGAAACACAACTTAATTTCACGTAATTGCTTCATAAAACTGATATCATTTAGTGCAATATTCTATGAAAGCATTATTATCAAGTCACACTATGACTTTATAACATATTTCACAAGAATCTTTTCATCCAGTTTGTGAGATAAAAAGTACACCAAAAACTTTAAACACCTGTAACAATTTATTCTTAAACATGAAGAATTAAATAAGTGATGTATCTCAGAGGGTTAAATAGTGGAAATATGCTAATAAAAGAACAAGTTGCAAGATTGTTTAGCATACTTTATAACAATATCATCCTGCTTGTAATGAAAACAATTTTGGCAAAGTCTCTAGTAAATTATTCCTGTATTTTCCAAAAACAGATGTCAAATTATCTGTGAATATTGTACTCAATATAGGGGCAGCTCTCGTCAATGGGCGCAGGGACATGTGCCGTCACAAATAAAATTTCCCCAGCAAATCAATGCTCTTTTATAGATCTTCCTTTCATAATTTAAATGCAGAAGTAACATATTTGGTTATTAAGTTCTGTGCCACTAGGCTGCCAATAATGTCTCCTTACTCTAAGTGCGGACAATATTTTTCTTTGCTGCTTTGGGGCACAGACAGTGAGTGCCCACGCTGCTGTATATTTTCTCCATGCTGATGGTACACGAGACTTCTTGGTAATAGCCGAAGTGCGGCAGAATCGGGGCACAAGCCACCTGGGCCCACGCAGTTCAGGCAGTGCTATAACAGCTCGATAGATGGCAGGTACCTGTAGTCTGCGCTAGTCTGTGATGTGTATTCTGATGTTGTGACGTGTACTGTTACTGTTGCAGTTTCATATTCTAGGCTTGAGAATTTATGAATATTTTGAAAATAACAGTGCATGTTATCATAGTTTTTAAAGTTAGTGTAATATTCAGTTTTTTGATGCTAATTCACAGCATGTTTGTTGCTGCGTTAAGGCCCGCCAACAATCGGCCGTATCTGTGGACGTGTCCGAATCTTGACGCCAAGTGAAGTCACATTCATGCAGTCCGAATATGGTCTATAAATGCATTGTCCAAAAGTGAGCTTTCAGAATGGCAGTAAATCCATCAAATTATTTGCTGTTACTTAGTAATACTTAAATTGCTGAATTGTTGATAATAAAATGCTTGCGAGATATCCGATTCTATTTATTTACCTTTATGATATACGTTCTAACGGTTTTATTTTAAATAAGCTCAGCAACTGATATTTAAGAATTATCTTGAATGTTCATCCTTTATATAAAATAGTACAGATAGAACGCAAATTGCACTAATTAGCATTTCATCACGTTCGTCTCAGAAAATTCACCTTGCAAGTCCATTGTTTACGATTACGTATACATTCCACGAATGCGCACAAAAGTATCTGTAGTCTTCTTTTTCTATCATGATACGACACAACGTGGGACGAAAGTACAGTTTTCTGGATGCTTCGACTTGGGCCACAGGTTTACTTGTGACACGGGAGGTTGGGACAGCGCCATGATGTCAGAGGGTCACGTGCACCAATCAGCATATCCATATCCTAAAAGACAATTTGGGACAGGGCTTTACTGAACTTACATGTAACGTACTGTATTTATTCAAAAAAAACAGTGAACAGAATAAAAATTTTTTAGGGTACCAGTTAATGTATCACGACAGGCATTAAATTGAAAATCTTGGTCCTCTGACACCACAATTTATTATAACGTGAACCTATCACACTCAAAAGAGAAAGTATGCATGTAAATTGAGAAAAAAATCCATTAAAACATTTGGTTAGCAGGATAACGATGATAAGACCAAATTTTTTTTTTTTTGAGTTGTATTATTTTTGGTTTTGACGATACATGATCTTTTGGATGACAAGATAGATAAAAAATTTNTTTTTTTTTTTGAGTTGTATTATTTTTGGTTTTGACGATACATGATCTTTTGGATGACAAGATAGATAAAAAATTTAGGTAACAAACTGCATTTGCAAAATGAAATGAAAATGGTAATGCTGGGGCAGGTAGAAATAAAAAATAAGTTACTAAATTAATTATACAGAAAGTCAGTTAAAAACACAATGAACATGTAGAAATAATAGATATATAATTTCTACAATAAAAGAATGCAAAAAATATTGTGGATTTTTTTTAGTTGGGTCTTTGAGATCACAATGTAACTACTAAAAGTGAAAACCCGGGTGTGTTCAGAGTTTTGCTAGTTTGTTGCACCTTTAATAAAGTATTATATTAATATTTAACTTTGTGCCCTCTGAAATTCTTCCTGGAGCCACCACTGACTAGATGCTAATACACATCTGAAATAATGTACAATGTCCGACAATGAATATTCATTCTGGAGGTTACCATTTCTATTGGTTAAAATTCACATTTACATACAACAAAATTTGCTATGCACAGTATGATTTTTATAGACATTCTGTAACTTGCCTAAACCATCAAAGCAAGCAATACTGAATAGTAATATTTTCTATCTATCTGCAATCTGCCTTCAGGTGTTTACCAAAACTGTAAAAGGATACATTGTAATCTTTCTATCTTTGTTTCTGTCGGGATGGAATTAAAAACAACACTAGTACAGTGCAATTAAATGTTGACGTATATATTCAAAAAACTAAAGACAAATCCAAATCCTTTACAGATGTGTTAGGTTACATCTCCTGAACATTCCCAAAAAAATCTCCAAAACTGGATTTCCAACACGCTGAAAAATAAAGCAGCCGTAACATATTTTTGCTGATATTTGAGAGAAAAAAAATTAGCAGTCAAAGTATATTCCNCCCAAATGTTTGTTTTTTGAAGTAGGCTGAGTATATACGTTATACTTTCACTCACCTTTATTCAGTTCGTGGCTATAAAAAATATAAGATTATTTTTTAATGTGAAGTTGCAATATTTTAGTGATTTAAATTCAAACACAAATACGGTAAAATGTTTCAAATGAAAATTTCAGATCGTTTAAAAATTTACCAGAATAAATTAACATATTACAGATATACCACGTATTAGGTTCACAGTTCAGCTAGTTTGCAGGCATGGTGTCTAAGATCAGTTGGCAGGGGCAGAACAGAATGTAACATATGACACTGCAGTTAAATTTTGATATTTAAATTTGAAAAATTCTTGTAATAGTTTCAGACTGAGAAAGTTGTATAATATCATTGTAAGGCAAAATGCAATTTTTTTTGTAAGCTTACCTTATACAGTACTTTGGAAATGGAGTTGCACGGCCATATTAGCAGCCCGCTGGCTATAAGATAAAGCATCTCGGGTATAAAGTGGTGGCTTAGTTTTTTGGTTACAATTTCTATACACAATACATTATTTTAATAAACCAATTATGTCTTTCTCCTTATTTTTTTTCCAACTTAATGCTAAAAATATCACGGTCATTGCGAACAGGGATTTTGTGCACACTTGTCACTGTTGACAATCATTTGATTCCCTTCGTCCAAGTCGTCGTCAATATTTTCCACTTCATCCTCACCCACATCATNTCACTGTTGACAATCATTTGATTCCCTTCGTCCAAGTCGTCGTCAATATTTTCCACTTCATCCTCACCCACATCACAATTGTTGCAACCATTTCCAGCAGAGAAGCCATGTGTTGTTAAACATTTCAGTCTTCTCTTGTGACTTTCACAATTCCTTTCACAACCTTATTGGCAATTGCACATCAGGTGCAACAATGCTTCTGGGGCAGTATCTTTTAGGGATGGAACCGGATGAAGCTCGCNTCACTGTTGACAATCATTTGATTCCCTTCGTCCAAGTCGTCGTCAATATTTTCCACTTCATCCTCACCCACATCATAATTGTTGCAACCATTTCCAGCAGAGAAGCCATGTATTGTTAAACATTTCAGTCTTCTCTTGTGACTTTCACAATTCCTTTCACAACCGTATTGGCAATTGCACATCAGGTGCAACAATGCTTCTGGGGCAGTATCTTTTAGGGATGGAACCGGATGAAGCTCGCNTATTGGCAATTGCACATCAGGTGCAACAATGCTTCTGGGGCAGTATCTTTTAGGGATGGAACCGGATGAAGCTCGCCACTCACTATTTTACATCTCCACTCTGTTGGGTCCAATTCCATGCCACTGTTGGATCTAGTGGATCACTCCCAATGAATGTTGATGTGCTGCTGCAGTTGTAGGAGGAAGAGTAACCAAATTAAATTTTGCATGAACTGGCTATTTAAATACAGCCTGAATCTAGTTATAGTACCGTAAGATATCCAAATTGCTGTTTAGCTTCTCCCCATACATGCTATGGATGTAACTTCACCTGCTTTTGTTAAATTTACTGGTGCTGCATGGTATTTGTTAAATACCTGCATTCATTTTCTTTTAATTTTATTACTATGTAATTTCTTGAGGGATGCTCTGTTTCCTTTTCAATAAAGGGAGAATGCAATGTCGCACCTTGTTACTGCATGCAGAATATGCAGACACTTTATCATATCTCCAATACTCAGTAATTGAGACAGAATAGAGACTTTTCCAAAAAAANATGCAGAATATGCAGACACTTTATCATATCTCCAATACTCAGTAATTGAGACAGAATAGAGACTTTTCCAAAAAACAAAATAAAAAATTACGGAAAGCGGTATAATTCTACTCTACTAATTACACAGAACACAAATTTACTAGGGACATTAATTAACATAGTATCATAAAACCACGAAAACGATAGTTGGGAGGGATATGAAAATCAGGGAAATTGTAGGGTAAAATATGTAAATACGTTAAATGCAAAAAGACCTAACCAAACATCATGATATGTAAATATAGGCTAGTGTTTGTCATAACATAATACCGTATTTCGTCACTGCAGTGCAAACAAAACCTGTGCATTACATATTGTGAAGTTTGGTTGAATTCGGTTAGGTTTGCAACATTTCTAATAGCTACACACACAGAAATATACAAACCCTTGACGACATACCACAAAATGCAAAATCCTGCCATATACATATACCACATATAATAAAACATACCGGAAGTATGTGAATTTACTTAGATAGGTAGGCCAAAATAACGTTAATTCAATATAATGGCTAACGTTCCAGGTAACAGCAGCCACATAGATGACTATCACGCGCAGAAGCACTCGTACTTGCACCCTCCATTCTTAAATAAGAAGCCTTCACACGGTCAGATTCGGACGTCACAACTCACGTGCGCAGCTACACTCCACTCATCATGAACCGTACTGTNATGCAGAATATGCAGACACTTTATCATATCTCCAATACTCAGTAATTGAGACAGAATAGAGACTTTTCCAAAAAAACAAAATACTAGGGACATTAATTAACATAGTATCATACAAACCACGAAAACGATAGTTGGGAGGGATATGAAAATCAGGGAAATTGTAGGGTAAAATATGTATGTTATTGTTATATTTTCATATGTAAATACGTTAAATGCAAAAAGACCTAACCAAACATCATGATATGTAAATATAGGCTAGTGTTTGTCATAACATAATACCGTATTTCATCGCTGCAGTGCAAACAAAACCTGTGCATTACATATTGTGAAGTTTGGTTGAATTCGGTTAGGTTTGCAACATTTCTAATAGCTACACACACAGAAATATATAAACCCTTGACGACATACCACAAAATGCAAAATCCTGCCATATACATATACCACATATAATAAAACATACCGGAAGTATGTGAATTTACTTATATAGGTAGGCCAAAATAACGTTAATTCAATATAATGGCTAACGTTCCAGGTAACAGCAGCCACATAGATGACTATCACGCGCAGAAGCACTCGTACTTGCACCCTCCATTCTTAAATAACANAGATGACTATCACGCGCAGAAGCACTCGTACTTGCACCCTCCATTCTTAAATAAGAAGCCTTCACACGGTCAGATTCGGACGTCACAACTCACGTGCGCAGCTACACTCCACTCATCATGAACCGTACTGTATTACAGTTACCATCCAACTAACCTACGGTAACGTCTACACATCCAGTGCAGACAAGTGACTGCCGATTCGCATTTGTTTACTTTACTATAGCATTATAGGGCTATAGAACATGGCGTCCGACGTAAAAAAAAGCAGCCGAACTCCTTGTATTTTAACTCTTTTATTTTCGACGTTCTGCTTATTGTATAATTACACCCTCGTAAATATCAAACAGGTAAGCTACGAAAAAAAAAACACACGCGTGTGCACATGCACACACACACACACACACACACAACTTTTGTGGGTCTACTATGTCTCCTTCAAAAAAGTCGCTATTTTTTATAATTACCCAATATTCTCCTGCAGGGCTTTGGTGCATATTTTCCTGGGAAACTTCTTACTACCAGGCATTAATATTTTCAAATCTGTGCCAGATGGAGCTAGTGTAATCAGAAGAATCCAGAGATCTATATCCTTAACTATAATTGCCTGAATTCCACTTTCTACTACACTGATTGCTCCAATCACTATAAGCCTATCTACAGCTGCCTGTAATACATGACATCCTAATTACTTAGACGAGATATATGAGTAATGTTGTTGCAGCTGTTAGATGAGTGTTTCCTACAACCACCTATACAGAGCAAACTTTACCTACATGCCGCAAATGTTCTTCGTCCTTGGTGCTAGGACCTCTACCATAGCAATAGAATACAAAAGAGCTTCCCCATATGCACCTTGATAAAAGAAATGTATTGTGTACATATTTGTTCATGTCGCAGGATATCGACACACAAATTGATGCTGAAGGTGGCCACCATCAATTACGTACTGAGCTGTTCCTACGACAATATTTGAAGGAGACCCAAAAGTTCCAAGAGTAGGCAATATCAATGATTTTCCCCCTTCCACATAAAACAATCAACAAACAGTGCTGGAAGATAAGAAGACAGCTCAAATTTGAGGTAGTCTGCTAGTTATTCTTCCTTTCTTACAAAGCACACCATATGCAGAAAAAGTTGATTTGGATTTACACAAATTACTACATCCCGGAACTTCAAAGTTCTGGTTATATTTGCAAGAGTTTTTACAGCTATCTTGCATTTGAGGTGAATTTCATTGAAGGGATTTTTCCTACCATTGCACTCATTGCTGATTTACCAATCTGTAATGCATAGTCGCAGTTAAATGTCTCATCTGCCAAAATGCCACTGGCCAGAGATGCAATATTTGGAGACTTTCTTATAAATGGATGATGTATCTGAAAACAGTTAAGGAAGAGCTTCATATCTTCGTTGCCTTNACTACCAGGCATTAATATTTTCAAATCTGTGCCAGATGGAGCTAGTGTAATCAGAAGAATCCAGAGATCTATATCTTTAACTATAATTGCCTGAATTCCACTTTCTACTACACTGATTGCTCCAATCACTATAAGCCTATCTGCAGCTGCCTGTAATACATGACATCCTAATTACTTAGACGAGATATATCAGTAATGTTGTTGCAGCTGTTAGATGAGTGTTTCCTACAACCACCTATACAGAGCAAACTTTACCTACATGCCGCAAATGTTCTTCGTCCTTGGTGCTAGGACCTCTACCATAGCAATAGAATACAAAAGAGCTTCCCCATATGCACCTTGATGAAAGAAATGTATTGTGTGCATATTTGTTCATGTCGCAGGATATCGACACACAAATTGATGCTGAAGGTGGCCACCATCAATTACGTACTGAGCTGTTCCTACGACAATATTTGAAGGAGACCCAAAAGTTCCAAGAGTAGGCAATATCAATGATTTTCCCCCTTCCACATAAAACAATCAACAAACAGTGCTGGAAGATGAGAAGACAGCTCAAATTTGAGGTAGTCTGCTAGTTATTCTTCCTTTCTTACAAAGCACACCATATGCAGAAAAAGTTGATTTGGATTTACACAAATTACTACATCCCGGAACTTCTAAGTTCTGATTATATTTGCAAGAGTTTTTACAGCAATCTTGCATTTGAGGTGAATTTCATTGAAGGGATTTTTCCTACCATTGCACTCATTGCTGATTTACCAATCTGTAATGCATAGTCGCGGCCAAAATGCCACTAGACAGAGATGCGATATTTGGAGACTTTCTTATAAATGGATGATGTATCTGAAAACAGTTAAGGAAGAGCTTCATATCTTCGTTGCCTTNATATTTGGAGACTTTCTTATAAATGGATGATGTATCTGAAAACAGTTAAGGAAGAGCTTCATATCTTCGTTGCCTTGGTTCTGGTAAGATTCTCACAGGTCAATGAGTTGCTCGGAAGTTGTGCTGACAATATCACTAATTCTTCAATGGCTTCTTTCTCCCTTGAAGTTGCAGGCATTGAACGAACCCAAGTGGCAATTGTTCATAGTTATATGCCATGGCCTAGAGTGAAAACACCACTGGTCTCAATAGCTCTCATCAAAAGTTGCTTGATAGTTATATCCATCCATATAAAAGACCAACATTTGTCAGTTCTTGTAATAGTAAAATATCCCTGATTAACACAAAGTGGTAAAATTCCTGTAGGAGTAAGATATTTTCCAGATTCAGCATTTGCTGCAAGTAAATGTGGGCAGATTTGGCATAATTAAGATATCCAGCAACATGCTCATAGCACAGCTTAGGCTGAACATAATCCAACAGGGAAAAACACAACTCCTTACATTGCACCCAGTCTGTTGATAACTGATGAAATGACCTTGGACTTGAATGCAATTTAGCAGTTGGCTACCCCAACTATGAAATATACGTGTGGTGTTCCAATCACAGCTCTACCACAGATGCACCATGCCTGCAAACAAGCTGCACTGTGAACCCAATGCATGGTACATCTCTAATATGTAAATTTATCACTACACATTTTATTTGGAACATTTCTCCATATTTCATATCGTCTGAATTTGAATCAGTGAAATATTGCAAATTCACACAATAAAAATTGAAAATATTTTTTTCAAAGCCATGTAAACCGAATAAAAGTGAGGGAAATTATAATGCTGGGTAGTCAGTGTGCAAGCCATTTCAATAATAAATATTTTTAAATAATAATAAAAAAACTGCTAAAATTTATCACAGTTTGAGTGCTACATATTTCTTTCCCCCAAATATTGATGAAAATCCTATATGACCACTTTATTCTTTACAGTGGTGGAAAACACGATGCAGAATTTTTGGAACTTTTTAGGGACATTCAGGAGATGTAACCTAATACATCTGTAGAGGTGTTGTCTTGTTTTTTTTTTAATGTCTGGGTTTGAGTCAAATTTTGCCTAAATGCACATTTTTCTACATACCTTTCTGTCACATTTACTCCCAAAGGCTGATTTAAAAAAAAAAANAATTTTGCCTAAATGCACATTTTTCTACATACCTTTCTGTCACATTTACTCCCAAAGGCTGATTTAAAAAAAAAAAAACTGCCCTCTGACAAAATTGCAGTCATCAAATTACCACCAAAAAAAATGAAAAAACAGTCTTCATGCTTGTCATAGCTCTTATTATGAGTTGGTTGATAATTTGCTGTCTAACAATGTATGGAAAATGCACATATTCAAAAAACTTTTGTATTTTGAATTGCATTTCTTTGTGTTTGTCTTTTCTTTGTATTGGCTTTGTTTAAGGTCACCCTGCATGTTTTAACTCTGGCAGGTTATGCCTCAAGAAAAGATTAGACAAAAATGTATATACATGGTTCCCCTAAAATGATTTCATGGGAGCTGTGCGCCTCCACAAAATACTAATAATTAGTATTTAAAATTCCTTCCTGTATATTGTTTGCTGTCTACCTGTCAGGCGACACACATTCTGTTTTGAGAGTTATGCATGGATTTCTCGAAAACTGATCAACAAAGAGTGTTCTGAAAAGAATTTTTGTTTTTATATTTTTTATTTTTATTTTAGATGTGCTCATTCATAAGATATCTTAAAAAATTCATGTACATCTTAGGGTTACAAGCTTTCATCCAAAAATAAAGATGCAAACCCCTTATTTTTACCATGAAATGGATGATATTGCCAACCACATTTTCAGAGGTGTAAGATGATAAAACACCATTTACGTATTTNTTTTTACCATGAAATGGATGATATTGCCAACCACATTTTCAGAGGTGTAAGATGATAAAACACCATTTACGTATTTCTTGCTTAATTATAGGTAGTTCCTAATATTTAAAATGGAAAACATTTTAAAATTTAATTTTTGTGAGCACATAACTCTCTTAATAATAATTTTAGGAGAAAAGTGGTGCATATATTTTAATATTATTTTTTTTTTGTAATTAACCTGCTGAAGTTTATCAGTGTTGTTCAGAAACACCTGGTATAAAATGAAAATTAATTGACTCTTAATAAGTTTCCCTGATCAATAAACCTAAATTTTAAACCCCTTCAGAAATGTCTTAAGTGGTGATCAGATACGTTGCACTGTGGCACGCACTTTCTTGTTAAATGTCAGCAACAGAATGAAGTGTGAATTTATTAAAAGGGGCTTTATTCTCCAACTTTTTGTTGTCTTTATATAAAAAAGTTCATCATAACGAACTTAAAGAGACAAAATTGTATTGTGACCCAAAATGTTACCCTTATTGTCTTTTGAAACAATTGTAACTGTGTTCATATGAAGACCAGCCACCAAGGTGTTTATGAATAACAGTGGAAATAAAATACCTGATTTACCGAGGTTTATTCAAGCAAACATGCTGGGGGAAAAAAAAAAAAAACCACACGCACTAAAATGCTCTAAAGAAGAGAAATATTAGATCCTATTATATCTCCACACAAAAATACAGTGTCTGGAATACATTTAAATTTTATATTTTATTTTTCAACAGTGATATCTTCTAACGTAACCATGATGCAGGCCACTGCCACAAGTTTGGTAATATGATGCTCAAAATGAACTAGGAACATCCAAAAATTTATATGATAAAGAGAAGTAAACTTAATTTAGAAATGTTATTCAGAAATATACAGGCCTTATTGCTTTAACTGCCGGGCTATATGAAATTGTCCAAGTCTGCATATTTTCCGTTCTGACTCATGTTGTGTCTGTATCACCCCTTTAAATTGCAGCATGACTCAGAGATGAGTTCAATAGCATTTATAAAAGTTGGATGTGTTCAAGACGGGTTGCATCGTCAGGCTGTGGGAAATGGGATGGTCAGTTCGCAATACTGCAAGCCATACTGGTCGTACCGATATCATCTTAGCATGCTGTTGGCACCAGTGGCTACAGGATGGCAAGCACACGACATGAGGATCTGGGAGACCGCCTTGAACTACACTGAGGGGGAACCAGCATTGTTCAACTTACGCGGAGTGCCAATACTGTCAGCAGATGCAGACCATTATGACGACTGCCCTTAACACCACATCAATGTCACCAAAGACAGCATTGGCGTTGTGACGTAGTGTTGTGGAACTATTAAGACGGGCAGCAGGTAATATTCAGTTATGAGTTCTGCTTCAGTCTTTGTGGCGATGACTGACCAACACATCCGCATGTGGAAACAACGCAGGCAGCGCCAAGATGAACAGTTTGTTATCTAACGTCCATACGATTTTGTGTCACGGCGTGGAGTGCAATTTTGTAAAATATACAATCACCATTAGTCTTCATCATGGGCACTTAAGACAGCCCAATGGTATGTTCATGAGGCCCTGCAACCATAGTCCTGCCATTGGTGAATGCACACGCCAGTGCTCTATTCCAAAAGGACAATGCTTATTCTCATACTGCTCTAGTCTCAAGAGCCTGCCTTGAGGCAATGGCTATTANGCTCTATTCCAAAAGGACAATGCTTATTCTCATACTGCTCTAGTCTCAAGAGCCTGCCTTGAGGCAATGGCTATTATGTTGTAGCCAGCTACGTTGTGTAGTGCGAAAGGCTATTGGCTGCTGTATCATGACTCCACACCAACCATAAAATCTGCAGGAACTGCAAGCAATTATTCCTGCTGCATGTGATGGATAACCACACGACATCATTACGAACCTCTACAACTCCATGTCATGATGCCTGGCAGAAAGTGTTCACAAACATAGAAGCCTGATATACTGATACACGTACATGTGTGTAGCGCAATAAACATTGCTTGTAGCAGTCTAAATTTATTGGTACTTGTCCAAAATAACTGGACCTAGATTCAACTGCCACAAAACACAGAGTGAATTTTATAACACTGATGTTCGTACAAGTTGTTTTCAATAATATTTAAATGCTATCTGCCTTGTGCATTCAGACTGTTATGTCAACAAGCTGAGAGAAGGTCATGCTAATTTGTTTTGCTTGATGTCACATCTGGTATCATNGCTCTATTCCAAAAGGACAATGCTTATTCTCATACTGCTCTAGTCTCAAGAGCCTGCCTTGAGGCAATGGCTATTCTGTTGTAGCCAGCTACATTGTGTAGTGCGAAAGGCTATTGGCTGCTGTATCATGACTCCACACCAACCATAAAATCTGCAGGAACTGCAAGCAATTATTCCTGCTGCATGTGATGGATAACCACACGACATCATTACGAACCTCTACAACTCCATGTCATGATGCCTGGCAGAAAGTGTTCACAAACATAGAAGCCTGATATACTGATACACGTACATGTGTGTAGCGCAATAAACATTGCTTGTAGCAGTCTAAATTTATTGGTACTTGTCCAAAATAACTGGACCTAGATTCAACTGCCACAAAACACAGAGTGAATTTTATAACACTGATATTCGTACAAGTTGTTTTCAATAATATTTAAATGCTATCTGCTTTGTTCATTCAGACTGTTATGTCAACAAGCTGAGAGAAGGTCATGCTAATTTGTTTTGCTTGATGTCACATCTGGTATCATNCATTCAGACTGTTATGTCAACAAGCTGAGAGAAGGTCATGCTAATTTGTTTTGCTTGATGTCACATCTGGTATCATTTTATTGTGTTCACTGTGGTTACATTTTAAAGCATTGTTTTTTTCCATCCGTTACTTCATGTCTTGCTTCGTGTTGCATCCAGTGTGGCCAAAACCTAATGACACTTGGAAACCATGACGTCCTTTAACCACGACCTTGTTTATAGAGCAGCAACTGTCCTGCACACATGTTGCACCCACTCTTCCAGACTTTGAATAGCTAATACGAAATTGGCCAAGCCCCAAATATCCCAAATCAGTGGCGTTCTACTACATACATTATGCTTTTTTTTGTTATATGTTCTACATGGTCTTAAAAGAGTATATAAGAGTATATAATGGTCTATCTTAACAAAATAATGATGGTAAATTGATGAAATATTGTACTCGTGTAAGCCATGATGTTGAAATAGTATGATTGTACGATGCTGAAATCCACATGTGTGCTATCATTCCGAAGCAAGTTGCGCCTGGTGGCCGTGATCATGCCACTTGCCACTGGATGAGAGAGGCTAGTGATTAAATTACAGCTAGTCCTAAGCATCCCTGGTTCTAAAATAATCTTAAAAAGTTTCTCTGAAAATAAATAGTTTTAGATACAAACAAATTTATGGTTGCTTTGTTAATAAACTTCTATAAAAAGATACATAGTATACATAAATTAGACTGTATTTTTTAATTATCACCAGGGCAGGGCTTTGTGATCCCTATTTCTAATTGCATATGTGGTTACTTTTGTTTTCCACTAAGAAAAGTTGCACTTCATATTAATTTTATTTATCTGAACGAAAGCACATAAAATCTCATTAGTATAGTAAGAGCAATTTTTTAAAAACTGTTTGATACTGTAGTGACAAGACATTTAATGAGCNATAAAATCTCATTAGTATAGTAAGAGCAATTTTTTAAAAACTGTTTGATACTGTAGTGACAAGACATTTAATGAGCAGAAATCTTAATAGCATTATACACCAAAGCTACATATTACAGTTGAAATTCTGGTAAATGAGGATTAAAAAAAAACCCTTTAGATATATAATATTTCTATTTATAGGTTTCAATTAATATTAAATAAATATGAAATGTTACCACAGAACTTATATTTGATAAATANATAAAATCTCATTAGTATAGTAAGAGCAATTTTTTAAAAACTGTTTGATACTGTAGTGACAAGACATTTAATGAGGAGAAATCTTAATAGCATTATACACCAAAGCTACATATTACAGTTGAAATTCTGGTAAATGAGGATTAAAAAAACCCTTTAGATATAAAATATTTCTATTTATAGGTTTCAATTAATATTAAATAAATATGAAATGTTACCACAGAACTTATATTTGACCAATACTTCTAACATTTTCCAAGAAATTAAAAACATATCAGTTGTAAATGAATTACAGTATAAGTTTGTGCAAGTTATTCTTTTAATTGTAATAAAATTAAATAACACTAATTTAGATTTTCTTGCACTTCACAATATATTCCCACAAAAAAAGATAATTGTTACACTTTAAAATTAATTTGCATTTTTTCAATAACTTTAATTTTGTAATTATGTTTGACACCAGGCACAGGCATTCTTTTTCTAGCTATCATTATTGGGACAACCAACGACATAAATGTAATGAAACAAACAAGTGAATTTCACTTACATTTTTCGTCGCTCTGGTAGAGCCACCATATCGTTAAAACCACCAACTGTAGAAATGCTCGCAATACTCAACATAATTTTTAAGTCATGATTATAAGCTTTTATAGCCACTACACGCTTGAACATCTGAAATGAAAATTTGTGTATTTATCTAGTACATAATATAAGTCTTCAAAAACATTTGTATATGCACATAAAAAAAAAAATATTACATCACAATCCACATTACTGTATGTATGCTGAATGGAAATACAAACTAAGAAAATTCCAACAATCCTCTCTTCAGGTAGTTACAAACAATACCCATGGATTGTTAAACAGTTTACCAATGTTAAAATTAAACTGCCTAATGCAATGCTATAGGCTGTTCACGGTAAAGTGAGCACTTTTGAGGCCCTAGTTACTTTTCTATTTCGCCATTTTTTATCCTTTAACCACCTTTTTAAATAAATATTGCAATGTAAGTAATAAACGTAGTGTGTATATTCCACCGCACTTAAAAGTTAATGTCAAGGGCCAAAATAAATATATTTCNCAGTGTGTATATTCCACCGCACTCAAAAGTTAATGTCAAGGGCCAAAATAAATATATTTCTTGGCTATTGTTCCAAATGAGAGGGCTTTCAAAAGTGCTCACTTTACTGTGAAGAGCCTATACTCATAAGTGAAAAGTTGTAAGATCTGAGATTAAATCCTTTATAAGAACATAAGACCCAGAATTGAAGAATATAAAAATATATGACAATGATAATCATTTAAGTGTTTTGAAATTATAAGCTGGTGCTTTAACAGCACTAATAATATAACAGAGTGGATTAGAAATGGCAATCACCTCTGCCCTTGGTAGCAAGGCCTAAATAAGAACAATGAGCACCCCTTTATCTCGGAGAGTAGAGGTGTGCACCCCCATGGATGTGGAGCTGAGGAACATGTTACATGACCAAGGCAAAACTATTCCAGATGAAACATTCACCTTCTGGATTCCATTCACATAAATGGAAACATGCAAGTAGCGAACCAATTGTGACTGCCATCAAACCCCGTTACTGGAATCGTTAGGAGTTGTCACCATTATTATTCATGTAATTCTCTAACTGTAAGAGAGATATCCAGGGGATTTTGTAATCTGGAAGATATAATTAAGGGAACGGTTGACTACGTAAAAGAGAATTTTAGTGTATTTCATTGGCGATAAAGCACCTATTTATTACGTTGAAAGGCTTTCATCTGCTACAGCCTAAAGAAGACTTTTACTTCATTTTTTCAGCTAAATAATATAATATACTCCCTTAAAACATTATTAATATTTTTTTAAAAATAATGACACTACAAGATTTGTGAAAGCACTTATTAGAAACACCTGTTGCATGATTACAGAACAATTTTTTGGCTTCGTGTGTTATAATAAAAGTCTATAATTATACCTTCGAATGATAGGTTGGAAATCATATTTTCTTGATGGGTGCAGTTTTTTATGACTTTTTTTATTATTATAAGTATGCTCTGACTAGTTTAAAAACATACTTTGTAATACTCTTTTTCTATAATGCAGGGTATCTGAATCTCAAGAATTTAACAAAGGCTCGCTACGCCAAGTTTACTCTTCAATACTACGCGTTGATAATTAGAATTTCAGCAGGATTCATTGTGTGAATTGCCTCCTGCATACCTTCAGACATTAGTCGAGTCCATGCCACGTCGTCTTGCGGCACTTCTGTGTGCTTGGGAGGCCCTACAGGACATTAGGCAGGTGTACCAGTTTTTTTGGCTCTTCAGTGTATATAACACACTGATATGAAATACTGTTTATTAAAATCAGTTTTTAAGTTCACTACAAAAATGTTGTTTGTTTGCTTATTTCCCATATCAATTTAAGATTGGGCTATAAGCAGTTAAGTGGCTAATTACAGAATCGTGCTTTCCTATGGAATGTCACATTTATACATATTTTCTTCCAGTGATTACTGCAGCAGTACCCACGGAATGAAATCATTATGCTTGCGGAGACCTTTGTGGAAACTCACTTCCTATTGGCTAATGCGCTCTCCTCTGTTTCTCTTTCAACTTTGTTCTCCCCCAAACTGGCTTCACCCCCACCCCGACTAGCACAGATGTTAACTGTACACAACCTCCTTGGTGGTGATGTAGTTAGTAGAAACGTTGTAGTTGCAACAAATAATGGATAGAGGGAAAACTTCTTGCCACAATTAGAATAAAAGTAAAAAGGCTTTAGCGATTACTTTATCTTGGCGAAGAAGGCGTTGCCNTTATAAGCTTTTATAGCCACTACACGCTTGAACATCTGAAATGAAAATTTGTGTATTTATCTAGTACATAATATATGTCTTCAAAAACATTTGTATATGCACATCAAAAAAAAAAAAATATTACATCACAATCCACATTACTGTATGTATGCTGAATGGAAATACAAACTAAGAAAATTCCAACAATCCTCTCTTCAGGTAGTTACAAACAATACCCATGGATTGTTAAACAGTTTACCAATGTTAAAATTAAACTGCCTAATGCAATGCTATAGGCTAGGCTGTTCAAGGTTAAGTGAGCACTTTTGAGGCCCTAGTTACTTTTCTATTTCGCCATTTTTTATCCTTTAACCACCTTTTTAAATAAATATTGCAATGTAAGTAATAAACGTAGTGTGTATATTCCACCGCACTTAAAAGTTAATGTCAAGGGCCAAAATAAAATATATTTCTTGGCTATTGTTCCAAATGAGAGGGCTTTCAAAAGTGCTCACTTTACTGTGAAGAGCCTATACTCATAAGTGAAAAGTTGTAAGATCTGAGATTAACTCCTTTATAAGAACATAAGACCCAGAATTGAAGAATATAAAAATATATGACAATGATAATCATTTAAGTGTTTTGAAATTATAAGCTGGTGCTTTAACAGCACTAATAATATAACAGAGTGGATTAGAAATGGCAATCACCTCTGCCCTTGGTAGCCAGGCCTAAATAAGAACAATGAGCACCCCTTTATCACGGAGAGTAGAGGTGTGCACCCCCATGGATGTGGAGCTGAGGAACACGTTACATGACCAAGGCAAAACTATTCCAGATGAAACATTCACCTTCTGGATTCCATTCACATTAATGGAAACATGCAAGTAGCGAACCAATTGTGACTGCCATCAAACCCCGTTACTGGAATAGTTAGGAGTTGTCACCATTATTATTCATGTAATTCTCTAACTGTAAGAGAGATATCCAGGGGATTTTGTGATCTGGAAGATATAATTAAGGGAACGGTTGACTACGTAAAAGAGAATTTTAGTGTATTTCATTGGCGATAAAGCACCTATTTATTACGTAGAAAGGCTTTCATCTGCTACAGCCTAAAGAAGACTTTTACTTCATTTTTTTCAGCTAAACAATATAATATACTCCTTTAAAACATTATTAATATTTTTTTAAAAATAATATGACACTTTACAAGATTTGTGAAAGCACTTATTAGAAACACCTGTTGCATGATTACAGAACAATTTTTTGGCTTCGTGTGTTATAATAAAAGTCTATAATTATACCTTCGAATGATAGCTTGGAAATCATATTTTCTTGATGGGTGCAGTT
Organism: Clitarchus hookeri; assembly: GCA_002778355.1. Classification (NCBI taxonomy): domain Eukaryota; kingdom Metazoa; phylum Arthropoda; class Insecta; order Phasmatodea; family Phasmatidae; genus Clitarchus; species Clitarchus hookeri. The sequence continues at coordinate 265,332 of NQII01000044.1, forward strand.
TTTTATGACTTTTTTTTATTATTATAAGTATGCTCTGACTAGTTTAAATACATACTTTGTTAATACGCTTTTTCTATAATGCAGGGCATCTGAATCTCAAGAATTTAACAAAGGCTCGTTACGCCAAGTTTACTCTTCAATACTACGCTTTGATAATTAGAATGTCAGCAGGATTCATTGTGTGAATTGCCTCCTGCATACCTTCAGACATTAGTCGAGTCCATGCCACGTCGTCTTGCGGCACTTCTGTGTGCTTGGGAGGCCCTACAGGACATTAGGCAGGTGTACCAGTTTTTTTTTGGCTCTTCAGTGTATATAACACACTGATATGAAATACTGTTTATTACAATCAGTTTTTAAGTTCACTACAAAAATGTTGTTTGTTTGCTTATTTCCCATATCAATTTAAGATTGGGCTATAAGCAGTTAAGTGGCTAATTACAGAATCGTGCTTTCCTATGGAATGTCACATTTATACATATTTTCTTCCAGTGATTACTGCAGCAGTACCCACGGAATGAAATCATTATGCTTGCGGAGACCTTTGTGGAAACTCACTTCCTATTGGCTAATGCGCTCTCCTCTGTTTCTCTTTCAACTTTGTTCTCCCCCAAAACTTCTTGCCACAATTAGAATAAAAGTAAAAAGGCTTTAGCGATTACTTTATCTTGGCGAAGAAGGCGTTGCCNAAAACTTCTTGCCACAATTAGAATAAAAGTAAAAAGGCTTTAGCGATTACTTTATCTTGGCGAAGAAGGCGTTGCCACACAGGACACTACTGATGCAAAATAATTTGTAGGAAATGTAACAAAAAAATCATTTTGTAAACTATTTAAGTTAAAAATTGGGAAATGTAATGTCCTTTTAAGAGCTCATGAACATGGTAAGGGCTTTCATCAGCAGATTTCTACTATGGAAAGCACAGAAGGTGCTTTATACCAATACTTAGCATAAATTCGAACTGTCATCGCCGCTGCTGCCCATTAAAGATGACAAAGACGATGAAGAGCAGAGAGATTTAAAAGCTTACAACAGCGAGAAGAGGCAGGTGTTAAAAGATTGACCAAAAAATTTGTTCTTGCATCTTCATCGTCTTCATCATCTTTAATGGGCAGCAGCGGCGATGACAGTTCAAATTTATGCCGAGTATTGGTATAAAGCACCTTCTGTGCCATCTGCACCTGGGAATGATCTACAGCTTTAAAAAGATCTCAAACTGTATGAGGAAATTAATCAGCAAATATCCAAAGTGGCATTGAAAAAAATAATGGGTCAGTTGTGGTATTTGTCTGAAGAACTTGTGGGCTTAGCCTTTTTTAACGACAGAATAAACCTAAAACTAAAAAGAATATGGTGCAAGCATTGAACAATGAAGGTTTAGAGTACTGTTCTAAACGTAAAGCCTTGGAAAGTGATTTGATTCTCAACAAAAACCTTGAAGATTTTGTGTCAAGCAATACATACAGATTATTTCACAAAACTGGAATGACTCCTGATTTTTTGAAGAACGACATGGAAACATGGGATAATGATGAAAGTTATACAAGAAATAAGGCAATAGTTTACAGTATGCGAGATGTGAACAACATCGCAGAGCGAGGAGTGGCGCTTGTGGAGGAATATAACAAATTACATACCACCAACGAAGAACAAAAACAATACATGCTATTATTGGTTAAAGACTATAGACAGAAATTTCCTAATACGAAGAAATCTACTTTGTTGTTAATATGAATATATATTTTGTTGTTTTATTAACCTAATGTGTCATTCTGTAATTTTTTTCCACTGTATTTGAGTGATGTAAATTAAAAAATATCAAACATTAACAGAATTTTGTTTATATTTTCATCCAAGATTTACCTTGGGCTGTAGTGACCCCCAAAAGTTAAATAAAAAAACCAAAAAAATACAGAAATAGTTTTTTACGACATAGAACATAATGATGGGGTGTCCCCTGAAAAAATAATACATTTTTTTTTCGACCAGATAAGAACCACCCTAACCAACATATATTTTTGGCACTACATTTTGATTAAGGCGGATTAACTTATCTGCAATTCCATGAGAAGTTGGAAAAATTTAAGACTGATAGATACAATCAATTATATATTATATACTTTATAACCAAAATCTGGTGCTTTACTTAAGCCACTAAATTGAAACTGGATCTAAGTTTGCATCAAAAGAATGTGTTAGAAGTAACAGATTAGGATAGTTGAAAAGTTTTAAACCAACAGGCCCTCCATTCTCAGTCTGTATGATGTGTGTTTTGTTGCTTCTCAGAAAAAAAAAATTTCATTTAGTGATTTTTGCTCTCATTAAAATGTGTGTGTGGTCATATGTTCTTGGGTTAAAATTTGTAGTGCATTTTAAGAGCAAAGAGCCTTAAAACTGCAATTAAATTCAATCCATCACATCATTTTTGTGCTTCTCCCATTACCACAATTTTTCACTTAGTGCATGGCACAATAAATTATGCTACAAATCCACTTAAAGAACTAAACATTATAACAATTATTTTAACACATTAAACCACATTACATTGAAACTTTCCATCTGCCTAATGTTCAACAAAATATGCTACCACAGATTTTTCCCATTGACAAACCTGCCCCATCATAACTTTTACCAGCTGAGTATTGCAAATTCATCTCAAACCATCAGAGCAAAAATATCTCTGCAGAGAAGATCCTTGGTAGTTACGATCATTGTCATACTCTTGTAGCAAGAAGGCCAGATCAACAATTGTTATAATCAACTTCTGGTACTACTTAATTCATGAGCACCAAGTCAGCAGCCAAATGTCAGAACTCTTTATAATCAAATTTGGCCAGTAAAAGCTCAGCAAAATAATATAAAAATTATGGGAAACAAACTTAACTCACAATACTAATACACTAAGTGAAAAAAGAATAATAATCACATAATAAAATTAAAATTAATCATGCCTTTTATTCCTATTAGCATCAAACTTTTTGAGTTGCATATCCTGTTGGTGAAAATGAAAGCAACCCAAAATCACTAACGTACCAATTCTCTAGAGCCCTCTACAGGAGATACACAGACTTCCAGTTAAGTATTCTAATAAATAATTTCCAAAATTTCAATAAAAACTGTGATGGAGTAATAAGTGTTGAACATACTGGGTGGTTTTATTTGATCCAAATATCCCTTAAACCATAACTGATAAATTAGAATAGTATCTTTACACAGCTGTGCTATTTTACAGCAGTCTCTACTAGCCCCAGCAGCTCAGCACTGAGAATATCTTTCTTGATGGTGCTTAAGTTTTCTGGAACAAGAGTGAATTACTTGAAAAAATCTCAGTGTGCTTCTTTGTGGAGTACAGTGAAACGTCGTCGTTGAGTTCCCGTTTAAGTCAATTTTTTTGGGTGGTCCCAACAAATATCCTATATAAACAATGTTAAAAAAAAACCTGCATGCTACGACCCTTAAATCATCAATTTACCCACATCCATCGATCAGATATTCTAACCAAAATATATTCGGAACAATTGTTTATCTGTAAAATAACTATCTTAAAACTGGTACTACTAACCAACATTAATAAACTATGGGTAGAAATTTGTCAAACTCTGCATGCAAAAATCTTCTTGGTATTGCAAGCATTTCCTCATATAAAAAGATTCAAGAATTGGTATTTGAACAAAAACTATACTTTATAATTTTCCTAGCTGATTTTAATGTACCACGAATATATTAGAAATTAAAGTATTCAAACAAAATGTTACAGATATTTATAATAAAATTAAAAGATAAAGCAATATTACATATAACCTATAGACAAATTTAGTTTAGAACAAAATAATCCCACAAATCCCAGTAACCAACTTCTTAATCTATTTTTTTATTAAATAAAATTATGTTGTAGAATAAAGTTACTTTATCCCATGGTTAAAGATGATTCCTTGCATCCAAACCCTAGACATCTTTCCATCATTATTATTATTCAAAGTAGACATTTAAGTTTACACAATTGTATACCCTAAAATCACAATTGCAAAATGCAAATTTTATTTTGATAGCTATTTCCCAGCTAAATTATAGTACACATATTGCATTACAATTGAGAAATTAATTTTGAAAATATTATCACTACATAAAACTACCAAGTTTTAAACGTCCATGAAAATTGTCCTGAGTTATGCAAGCTCTCTCACTGACTTAACTTACATTGGCTATGAAGCATTTTTGTTCATTTAAAGTTCTTTTAACATCATGTTAACAAAAGTAACCAAATAAGATCACAAAGTATTCCCAAATGTTTTCTGGACAATGCACAATTACATACTACATACATAGTGATTTTGAACATTAGGTACAAACTTTATGAGAATTCATTATAAACTGAAGTAGAAAACATAATACAATTTATGACCTAACATGATTATTAAGGGGGAGAGAGACAGAGACGCAGAGAGACACACACAGGCAGAGACAGACGCACGCTAGGGTGGTCCTTATATGGGTAAAAAAAAATTTTTTTCGAATTTTTCACGGGGCACCATCTCATTTGATTTTCNAAGGATAGAAAATCATATGACGGGATGCCGCAGTAGTTTTTTAAAACTCGAAAAATAAGGACCACCCTAACGCACGCACACACACACCTTAAAAATTCAGAATTATAATTATTTATTTACATAACGTATAAACTATGCGAGATGAAACCACAAATTCTTGAATATTAGCCTGATTTGATATCTACTATCTGTGAACATTTGGCAGGTAACAACATCACCAATCAGCAGGAAATTAGGGGTTGCCATATTATGTTACCCATGAGCATTTACCAATTATGACAAAATATTCATGTGTACATTTACAGGAACACAAAAATTGCCTTGATGTAACAAGTTCACGTGAACAGTTATTGAGAAAACCATATTTGACATTTTACAAATAAAGCATTTTAATTCACAATTTTCAAGAGCGAGTATCTCCTTTAATAATCACATTAGGTCATATATCGCAATATATTTTCTACCCCATTTTCCATAACAAATCATTGCATAAAGTTTGTAACTGAAGTTCAGGATAACAATCTATAATAATCATCATAACACTGTCCCACACAAACTGTTCAGTAACTTTTAAATAACAGCTATATTACTAAACTACTGTACATTTGACAATGTCTAGTGTAATTATTTTTGCACACACATCAGTTCTTGGTGATTTGCATTGTAGTACATTATCAAACTAAAATTATATTCTAAAAAGTATTACTAGGATGATTAGTGGTATTTCATTACAGATAATATTCCTGGGAAAACTGTAACTGTTCCAAAAGGGTGACGGGGGAAAATTTTTCTAAAAATCTTTCTTTAACTTTAAAAAGTACCCATTAAACAATGAGATAACCACAAATAAATTTTTTGGACAAGACAGATTTTGTTATGCCTTGAAACATTTAGAAATTAAAAAATTGCTGGACCCACTGGGACTTTAAAACACACTTCTAGGATTTCTGCCCTAACCAACTGAGCTGCTGACCCAAATGATGAAATGGCATAAAATGTGAAATTTGCTGAGAATTAAGTTTTTTTTTTACTTGGTTTATTTTGAATGGAACATTTTGCATGTCTATAACTTCTTCTGCATCATTCACACTGACATCAAATTTTATAGGCAAAACAGTTTTGATCTTGGTTTCCCACCTCTCATTGCAANTTCTGCATCATTCACACTGACATCAAATTTTATAGGCAAAACAGTTTTGATCTTGGTTTCCCACCTCTCATTGCAAGAAATTTGGATATGACCTCACTTTCTTGAATCTTAGAACTGCCAGGATGACATGTGCAGCAAAATAAGGTCAGTCGTATCTAAGGCAGTAGCTTTCATTACAATGTACAGTAATTCAAATAACATAAGCTGCACCCTAATAGTTGACAGCGTGCTTTTTGCTGGGGCTGGCCATGACTAATGACATAAAACCAATACAAAAGCATTTTCTGCTTTCATGATGATCATGAAAATCAACTTTATTAAAGCCAATTTTATGCAGTAAACAATACAAAATGTATTCACTATTTAATTCGTTTACACATTCCATTAAATGACAAACTTGCTTCAAAGACATATTGGTTTAACAAAAATGTAATACGGTGTGCACATATATACAAATTTTTTTTGAGAGCAACATATTATTTAAGGAAAACCAAATATGATGAAACAAAACGTTATATAATATTCAACAGCGATTCTGAAATTTTGTAGAATTATGATGGCAGGTTACAATCAAACTAACAGTACAAAAATTAATGGAGAAGAAATCAATCAGTCAATAAACAGTAGACAATCAATCTCAGCACGGTTTCATTTATGGAAAAACAACCATGACCAATTTAATTATTTTGATGATATTCCTTCAGACTGGTGAAGTCCTATAATTCTTGTTTTAAAGGGACTTGTGAGGCAAAGAAGTCTTCTGCCATTTTCTGTTAAGGCACATTTTAAGTGGTCAACATCAGCTTTGGGGTGCAATAGACAATATGCTGCATACTGCTTGTAATTTTGTTGAGCCTCTGAAAATCTACTGTTGTTTATGGTACATTAATTACAAGCATGTCACTGGAATAGCAATTGTCTTCATTGCTTGTAATTTATTTTTGAAAATAAACTTCATAGGACCAAGGGAGGAATGTGTGCCAACATATGAATGCTGAATCCTATTTTCCTCATCTATTTCCACTAACTTGTGTGCCTGTACTGGTTCAAGGTTATGAAATATTCNGAATGCTGAATCCTATTTTCCTCATCTATTTCCACTAACTTGTGTGCCTGTACTGGTTCAAGGTTATGAAATATTCAATTTTTTTGTGGATGCAATGGTTTCCTTTTAATAATATTTCCTCTTACAAAAGCAATACTGGTACACTTTTCTAGGCCAAATTTCAGATTGATGCACAGAGTTCCAACTCAATTTTAACCATATCTTGTAATGGCTTTTCTTTCCTCCCAAACTATTTAAACAGTCATTCATATATACAATATGCATGTGATACAACCTTTCTCTCAAGTGATTTGATAACCACCTTCAATATCTCAACTCCTATGTATGCGAGTTTAAAATCAGACAGATGGAGAAGAGGAGAGGTGATAGACTATCTCCCTGGAATATGCATTTGTTTTATGCACNGAGTTTAAAATCAGACAGATGGAGAAGAGGAGAGGTGATAGACTATCTCCCTGGAATATGCATTTGTTTTATGCACAGTGGCACAATTTTATTACAACAATAACAGTATGCCATTCTTACTATGCACTCATAAGCAGATGAATTGGAGATATATGCCTATTAGCATGTAACACACATTTTCACCCTGATAACAGCAATAGTGTGAAGTGGCATGGACTACACAAGGCACCGGAAGCAGTCAGGAGCCATGCTGATCCACGACGACTGCTGCACAGCCTCCCACAATGCATGGAGATTGGTCGGAGTAGGATTCACAGCACACCCATCACTATCAATAGCATCCCAGATGTGTTCAATAGGACTGAGGTCGGATAACCTTGGGGGCCAGGCAAGCAACCTGAAATCCATGAAATGTTCATCTAACAACTCTATCCTGTCACCATTTAGGGATGGTGCATTGTCTTTCTGTAGTTACAGATCTCCCGCAGAGTGCTATAGGTGCATAAATGGGTGTACATGACCTGCTAGAAGGTCCCTGTATTGTTCGCCAGTAAGGGGCGATGGCATGTGAACCAGGGCACCCATTTCATCACAAGTAAACAGTCCCCGTGCAAGAAAACCCCATCATCGCCCTGAAATGTATGCTATTAACACGGGGGGTTTTGTTGCTTCACGTCCTTGGCGAGGCAATCATACCCTGCCATCAGTGTGTACTAATGTGTACCTCGACTTATCTGTCCACGCAAACTTTTTCTATGTGTCATCCAATAATGGTGTTTCCGTGCCCATGTTAATCGTTGAGCCTTGTGACATGCGGTGAGCAGAGGTACCCTAGTGGGGCGGTGGCTTCTGTATCCCATAGCGAACAAATGGTTATGAATGGTTTGGCTGCTCACAGGTCACTGTGGTCCAGCATTTGATTAGTGAGTGATCTTGTGCACTGTGGCCTGTATACCCGCAGTTTCACAATCATAGCCATCTGCGACCATTATCATTGATACACTCTACGCACGCCATGGCAGTTGTCCCTGGGACTGATGGTTTTACCTGAATACATGAACTGAAGGTTCACACTTGACACTGTGGGTCTNCATGGCAGTTGTCCCTGGGACTGATGGTTTTACCTGAATACATGAACTGAAGGTTCACACTTGACACTGTGGGTCTTGGAAATCTCAATACCTGTCTGAGATGGAGTGCACCATACGTCTGACCCCAACAATTTGACCACGGTCAGATGCACTGAGATCTTGTTTTTTATTTTATGGAGTTCACAACCAACGAATCTATATGAAAGTGTTCCAAAGCCTGTATTATCCATGAGTGTGAGACACTGCTGAAAACTTCTTATAATCAATCAAAGTCATGTAAAGCTTCTTCCAACGTTCCTCCATGATNGAGTGTGAGACACTGCTGAAAACTTCTTATAATCAATCAAAGTCATGTAAAGCTTCTTCCAACGTTCCTCCATGATGCATCTACCCAATGAGTTGTCTCTCTGCAGTCCACCAACAACAAGCTTGTTGTTATTACTACTATTATTATCATCAAGCTTCTTGCTTTTCAATGTTATAGAAGCAACTTTTTCCATATGAATGTTATCATTACGTGTAGCAAACTTACACACCATTAAACATTTCTTACCTGGGACTACAACCTTGAAATCTCTTGTACTGCAACTGGGTGCCAGACCTAATACACCATGAGGTTAAAATAAAAGAGACTGACACAATATAACTGCACTATTGAACTAATTAAGCTGTTTGAAGTAAAATTTTTTTATAGATATTAAAATACTCTACAATAAAGAGATTTAACAACAGTAAAATTTATACGTCATAATGTTTCCTAACCACTGACTTGAGAATTTTGGTACACATGTATGACATTTAATGTTTCAGATCTCATATTCCCCTACACTTGACTGTCGAGTTAAATACTGTGTTTTCAGGGACAGGTTGGTAATGTGTTTTCTTGAAAAGTGCTACATTATTTTCATTGGAATACCATTTAATAGCAGTATTAGATTCACCCCCATTATATACCATACACCCAATTAATTTTAACACTTCACTGAATGAATGTGATGCGTATTTTGGTAACACATTAAAAATAACNCATTATATACCATACACCCAATTAATTTTAACACTTCACTGAATGAATGTGATGCGTATTTTGGTAACACATTAATAACATATTTTCATAATGGCAATGTAAATGTAGGAAAAAGTCTTGCATTAGAGTACGATATCTTTTCACCATAAACAAGAAAAGCCAATATTCTGAATTCTGTAGCAGATAAAGTTTTTTTTAGACTTCCACACTGTGAAGACAAAGGTGGCTGAGCTGCTCACAAGTGTGCAAGCTCAATTATATTGCTTCAATAATTATGTATTGTTTATATTGACTCCAGGTGATCATCTACAATATCTCGTGGACAAATGGGTAATTGAGATTTTTTTTTTAGGTTTTACTGTACAATTATTCACTGGCAACTTATTTCAATTACATTTTTGTATCGTAAAGACTAAACATTGAATGCTATAAATATAACTGTCTACCACACAATAATCTAACTTTGGTTAGTTTCCTGAAAATAATTGTGTCGTTTTCAACATAGGCTGCTATATAATCTACATCTGCCTATTTAGTTTAAAAAAAAAAGGAAGAATCAAATTGCTATAATATAACTGTTTTAATAAGCTCTGATACTTGTTACTGGTACTGTGGTCCAAATATATGAATATTGTCACTGAAACACATTCTTGAAAACATGCTCTTTTGCATAAAGGAAGCCCAAGACAAAGACAATGAGAACATATAGCTGCACCAATTCAAAGAAAACAAATAAGTGTCCGAAATGACAATGATTACATACTTCTGTAATTACACATTCAGTGCATTTTNTACATACTTCTGTAATTACACATTCAGTGCATTTTTGACTATTTTATTGGTAAGCAAGTTGTCCTGGTATGTAACCTGCCATCAAGGAAAATAAAAGGAAGTATAATATTATTAATAAATATTTTACCTAGTAAATATTGCTGTTGGGGAGTTCAAGTGTAGTCCATCCAATGAGAATACACGTTTCAGGCAAATTTATGAAATAAAATATTTTAGACAAACAAAACAGTAACATACTGAAGCTTCGCACAGAAAATTATTAGGATGATCAACTACATATGCTAATTGAAAAAGTACTAAATTTTCACTAATTTTAAATATACAAGTATTAATACACTATTAGAAATACATTTAAGAACAGTGTAGGAATACACATATCTGACCCACAGTTGGTAAACAGAAAAAGGCGGTATGCGAGACTGATCAAAACATCAAGTCCGTTGGACATCCACAACATTAAATGCAACACATACAACAAAAACCTTCATAAGGAGCATAACCACACTGAACGGCCACACATGGAGCAACTCTGGAATGTAAACTGTTGTACAAAGGCTGAATGTCTCTCTGGGGTATGGTATTACAAATTTGTTGTGCTTCTTGGCGTAGCTGGGCGATGGGTCATTGCCAGGACTGGGCTGGATGTAGGGCATTGTCCAGTCATGCCCCACAAATGCTCGATGGAGCTGAGGCCTGAAAATGTAGCAGACCAGGGCAGCATGCATACACTGTGTAGAGCACGCTGTTTTGCCCTAGTGATATGGGGATGCATGTTATCGTGCTGGAAGATTGGTTCCTGCTATGTGTTAAGCTTTGGTAGGAGGACAGAACTGACAACATGGATGTAAAACACACTAATCATGCTCCCTTGCGTAAGTACAACCGGCTATCAGGATGTGTAGCTTATGCCCCCCTCCCCATACCATAATCCCAGGTGTGAGTCCAGTATGGCAAGTGCAAATACACAATTGATCATTTCCCTCGCCCGCACGTCTACGAACACAAACACAGCTATCCCTTTATCCAATGTAGAAATTACACTTATCGCTGAACACGACTACCCTCCATTACTATCTCCAGAGACCAGTGGAAACGTTCAAAATGATGAGAAGACATCAGGGGTTAACATGCCAGAGGAACACGAGAACGTAAACCTACATCCAACAACTGTTTGTTTATTGTTCGTGCAGACACTTGGGGGACCACAGTGGCCCTTACTGCATGTGCAGTTGCTGTTCTGTCAATCAGGGCAGCCCAAATGATCCTTCTGTTCAGGAGCTCATCAGTGCAGCAAGGTGGCACTGGTTGGGCTAGGCGGCTGTGGTAACCCTTTGTCAACCATCTTCTCCACCACCGATAGACCACTGACACGTCACGCCCAAGTGAGGGCCGATTGTGCGGAACGTCCTGTCACCCTCTCAGAGTCCCACTATATAGCCTCACTCAAAGTAATTTAACCGTTCAATTGGTGTTCATCATCTTCCAGGCATTCTAGACACACTCTGTGATACACACACAATGGAATTGAACAGCCAACTGCACTAGTTGTATTGTTGGACAACTTCTGATGAGACACTTGGTCTAATGGCTGCAGACCGGTGCAGGCAAGTGGTGCCTTTCCACTTATGATCAGAGTGCCCTCTACACATTAACAGTTTGTGTTGTAAAACATGTTTGGATTGACCAATGTTTACTACGTGTTAAATGCATTTCCACTTATGTATATTAAATAAAATCTCTCTTCGTACCAAGAAACTACTACAAAAGGGAAGAACACCCACTAAGTGTGCTGTAAAATATTATTATAAATTGTTTTGAAAAAAAAAAAAAAACAAAAAAAACTGTTTTTGAGCTACACAGCATAAGTGTAATGTTTCGGTTAATATGTTAATTTTTTTTATTTTTTAAATTCAAAGAGAATTTTTAAAAATTACTTACCTTCATTTTTTCAGAACTTGGTTTAACTGAACAATTTTGCACTAATACAGCAGCCATAATTATATGAGTGCATAAGAGAGGATCAATACTTTCTGGCATCAGTTCTGTGGATGAATTTTGGCTACTTGGTAGTGAATAGTAGCAAACCAGCTTGTAGCCATCTCCTTCTGCTTGTTGTAACTGGACTGAAGAGGTGTTTACTTGGGTATCCATTACATGTTCTTGTCCAGTATTATTTAGTTTGAATGCAGCACCATATGCTTCTAATCTATGTTTCCACGGTGAAAGTAAAACTAAATAAAAAAAACATTCAAATCTATTAGAAATATCATTACTTCATTATGGCAAACCACAACAAATATAACTGAAACAAGAATGACTCCAGTGTTAAAATACCCAAATCAACGTGAAATTTATTGTATGGGTGTAAGCAGGGCCAACAACAGTTCCTTATTTGCAATTTTTCTGTCTTTTCCCCATCAATTGTTTTTTTCAGTGTAGCAGCACAGATTTAAATCCAAGAAGCAGCAGAGGAAAACAATATTTATGAAAGTATTAACAAGAACTGCAAAGACGAACACACAAAAATTTCTATAAATGTTTCCTATACATTTCAAACCATTTATTGGAAACAAATCAAAATCTTTCTCTTTGTAATGTGAAATTCCACACGTTTTCTCTTTTCCAGGAAAGCAGTTAAAACTCTTCACTTGTAGTGTAACATAATAATGAAGAAGAAGAAATAATTAAATAAAAAACCTTTTTAGATATTAAAAAATACATCATCTATAGGCACTGAAATTTCACATTCATTCACAGACAAGATCACTGACAAAGACAATTTGAAAATAATGCTCATTTGTTTTCTGCATGGTTTACGGGGATATCCTAGTTACTGCACTGGGCTGCACTATAGTCGGTTCATGACTGGAAGAGACTTTCTTGAAGCCCTGCTAAAGATCTACTTTCAAGCACATTTCGTATCCTTCTGCCAAAGGGTAAACAAACATTGCCATGTGGCAGTCACATGGCAATGTTTACATGCAATGTTTACATTCCACTGTGTGTGTGTGTGTGTGTGTACATGGATTCGTACATGCACATACCCATCATAAAAGTAATGTATATATTAGTAATGGATATTCCACAAGCGTAAAGTTTTTAAACTTGAGAATTTCTCACAAAAGAATATGTGATGCAAGCGAAAAACATTTCATTACATAAACCCGAAATGTGAGTATTAAAAATTAGATGTTTCCACACACACACACACACAGTGTGTGTCTGTCTCTCTGTGTCTGTCTGTCTCTCTCTCTCTCTCTCTGTATAGGTTTGATTTTGACTGGGGGATTGGGTGGGAGAGAAAAACTTTCACTTTGATTACATATTATAGACACAANAATAAAAAAACCAGTAAATGAATTATTATTGGTTAAACAAGATAATCGCGCCAATTTTCTGGCACGTGTATCGACCACATCTCGCCAACAACACACGGAACGAAGGTTTGTAAACAAATGGCCGCTCTACTTTCACCTTGAGCGTGATCTTGTGAGTATGCAAGAAACATTGAAATCAAATTACGTTAGCATCACGTCATTAATAATTAGCATAATAAGATACAAGTCTTTTCGAAACACATTTGTAAGCAATAAATTAACAATTACGTTAAAACTTTAGAACTATTTCCTCTCTTTGTGCTGGCAACCTAACGGCATAACTGTATCCGCGCTCGCCGCTGTTTGTAATGTTATATGCATGTAGCTAACGGCTAGGGTGTTTTTTCAAATGTTGATTTTCAAAAGTTTCTTCCCGTCGTGAACCGACTATAGATGTAAATGGCAGTGTGCCTCACGTTAAAAAAAAATCATGAAAAAATATTAGTGTAACATGGATAAACAAGTGAATACAGTACATTTCTTTTAATTAAAATACAATAAAATCAATTCTGCTGTCAACAAAAATTTTAAGAATTGCACAAATAAGCATTTCCTTGTGGTTTCCCTGTGCTCAGAACCATTTTCAATTTCCCTGTCTTTTCCCTATTTTCCAGTTTGCTGGATACCCTGGTAACTACAAAATGATTTAAGGGCACTGCCTATAAAACCTGCAACCAGAGGAAGGAAAAAAAAAAAAAAAAAAAAAAAATCAAGTTTGAAAAATTAAAAATTTAGGCACATTAGTTAAGTATTGTCTGTGCACGATACCTGACATCAATCAAACATGAGAAACTTCTTTTAAAAATTTAGAACACACAACATAATTTTGTTTGGTCAACACAGCTTTCAGAATTAACTACAGCGAAACCCCTTACTTACACTTTCCAAGGGGACAAAGGAAAAAAAGTGTTAATTGCAGGAAAGTGTAAATTGAGGGAAAGCTCTAAAATTTTGCCTGTACATACCTCATTTCCTGTATCTCCTGCAGTAAACTCTTTTCAGTTATGAAAGATTTAAAATAAAATTACAAATACCTTATATCATCAATCTTCAACCCACACGCAAAACAAAATTATGCCTGATTTTGACTTAAATTATTATAAATCTTCATCCACTAACATAGCCAATGTAAATTAAATAAAAAAGTCAGTCGTCAACTTGTACATCAATATTATGTCAGATTTTGTCAAAATAAATAAAGCATGATCCACAACTAATATAAACAAAATAAAAAAAAATCATTCAAGAACATAAGATAAACACGTGTATCCACAAACTTGTCAAACTTCAATATTATTTTAATTTTATCTGCAACCAAAATTGTTTTCGCACTTTCACGTTCACCATTACTTTCCAAAAAAAAAAAGGAAAGTTAATAAAAAAAAAAGAGTATCTCAGATGTTATGTTTAAATTAAATTAACATACTGCAGACATATTCATTTACAGACATTGGCTAGATACATGTTAACCTTTATCTTAGGAAATCTCCATAAAATAAAAGACACAGGTTAAGAACACACCATTTTGTTGTGGATACAGCAGTCGCAATGTTACCCCTCGTGCTTTTGAAAGGATAAATATTCATGGTCCGCCATCTTGCTTTGAGTCGTGTTTCAGGCACACAATGTATTGTTGTGTGTGCACTAAGTTGCCAGATGTTACTCCCTTGAACATTTCATACGCAATTCAAAAATTAGTTTCAGCTCAAAGGTTTACTAGCTTGTGGTTGTTATCTTTGACGGAGAAACAAAGATGTAATGTAAATAAACTGTTTGTAAGTGTTTTGCGAGGTGTTAATAGCGGGAATATAACCAATTTTGTGATAACCAATATTATGATGCAAGTTGAAGGAAAGTGTTACATTGCTTCTTATGGCACATAAACAGGACCTGAAGAAAATGGTGCAAACCGCGGGAAAACATATATACCGAAAACGTAAATAAGAAGTTTCACTGTAATTGCTAAATTTCAACACTAAAGTACATGGTACACATTATATTCTAAGTTTAGCCAAAACTGCTTAAATATTTATAAAGATGCCACACTGCATGACATTTTTAGAAGGAAGCTCATTTTGTGAACACCTACTTTGCTTGAATAAATAAATGTTAAGTTTTACTCCAGAGAACTACTTGCGTAACTGCCTACTTTGACACTTAAGAAAAATCATGAATTTTTTTAGTCTCAGATACTTTATTTAAATTGTGCCACAAAAAAATGTGGTAGAATGTTTTAAGACATTACCTCTGCCACAATCTGAAACTCTAGAGTTGCATTGCAGAATGAACCAAATGTGTAGCTACTGTCTTTCCGAGACACTTTTACAGACAGAAATTCTTCTGTGTATACCTTGCTGAAATATGTTCTATAGTTCTTGCTTTACTGAGACATATTCTACAACCGAGCTTAACTTGAAAAACAAACATAATGCTAAAATAAATATGTTTAGTTTCAATTGGAGACATCCTCCACTGCAGCAAATTTTTTTAAAAATTTTAAAGTAAAAACAGACGGGGGACAAACATCAACAATCCACCATATTGTCAGTAAGTTTATTTATTTCACTGCGATTAAACACGCAACATTTTATGACATATCAAATACAATTTTCATTAGTGTCAAAAAGTGGGAGGAAAACAGCATAAGTCGAGGGCATGAAATCAACACGAAAATCTTGAAACTCACGGCTAAATCACGAGGGGAGCTATGCACTTGTAAACAAAACTGGCAACATGCAGAAAAGATTTTTACTCATTTTCGTTCACAATCATGAATTTGATCAAACTGTAAGCTCACATCACACGCACTCGGCTCTAACAGCCATTCAAGACTGCCTACATAAAAGGCACGCCACAACCTTTATAAGTGAGATGCCCCAGCCCATAAGGCTCTTTGCACCTTGAGTAGTGCCAATGAAGAAGATGTCCAGAAAATTTGTACGATGGTTCACATTTTGACACACAACAGATGGGGGGGATATCAGCCTCACAGGTAATAAATGGCAGGTGTAGTAAGTACCCCCTTCCCATCTAGCAGGCACCAAAAATGTTGTCTTGGGAACTCACAACCGCTGGTCCTGCCTGAGGGAAGTGGTAGAGGTGAAACAGCCTGCATGATGAAGTGGCCACACACAGTATATGTTTATGCACAATTTGAGCATTATCTATAAACTCAAATTTTGTGTGTAATATATATTTTTAATGCTTCCACTTTTGCACATATCTGTGTGTGAGGCAATCAGTCCAAGCTCACCATGTAAAAAATTTTATTGCGGATTTTTTCTTTCTAAACTGGTGGTGTCCGTAATGTTATAATTCAAAATGATGGCGGTAGCTCTAGAAAGGGTCAATGTCAAATAATTATGTTCTTTTTCCTCCTATATACATGTCAAGGACATGGGAGAGTGGAAGACTGTAATGGTGATACACATGCTCATTTGTAGACTAACCTTGCCTTCCAAACTCTAATGTTCTGTGGAGGTAATTTTTTTTTTATTCAGAGTTACATGTGCTTGGGTGTAACTGTCTTTAATTCATATTAATGCTGGGGATTCAAACTCACAATTATGACACAATGTTAGTTGCAGTATTTTTGGTATTTTATACATAACTGTAGCTTTATCAAAATGTTTTTAGCACAGCATGATTGCAATTTGCATTACATTATGGTATTAAGTGTGTACTCTTTTATGCATTATGATTTGTTGGTAGAGTATTTCCAACTTTAATATACGTATGTCTAATCACAGCCAATGAGTGCTAGAGTGTTTAGGTCCTATACAACTCTTTATTATTGCCCAACAAACACTCCCATGTACCACTCCATTCAGAGACTGCCTCAGCTAACTATAAATTTGCACGAACTAGCAGGCATTATGCATGAAGTAAATCTTGATTTTATAAGTATTGTAAATGTTTTCTGGAGACTGTACTTACAGAAGTTTTCTATACATACTATCTTTCTACAGCCTCTGGTATGCTTGGCAAAGTGCGCTGGAGTTAGGCTTTGCTGTGAAAATGAAACTGATCTTTTACAAACAAAAATAGACAGTTATCAAAATATTGGAAATGCCTATGTTCTGGAACACAGCATTTTTGTGAGGTGGTAAATCTAATAATTTGTGTGCTGCGACTGTCATTTAGTGTTGCAGTACTCTAGGTGGGTACATATTTGTGCTAGCCTATTGACCGGACATAGGCGAGGAAAAGTGGGAGACCTCTCTGACTTTCAACAAAGGTAGATTGTTGAAGCATGGTTAAGAGCAAAGTGGATCAAAGGCTGCCAGTGTGTTAAATGTATTGAGAACAACAGCGTCTGAGGTGATAATGGAATACATAATTTGTGGCAAGACATCATTAGCGAAAAGAAACGGTGGACAAAAACCAATCCTCAGTGATTGGAATAGCTGAACACTGAAGAGGATTGTCACAAAGAACTGTAGAGCTAATGCGACACAAGTGACGTCAGAACGAAATTAGGTAGCATCTCTAACAACCTGTTTCTACAATCACTGTCTGATGCGAGCTGCACACATCATGTTTAGTCAGGTGTTTCCATTATTTTGATAACCAACTGTATATTACAGACTGGGGCTTAGAAAGTTTGTCACAGAAAGGAACTAATTCCAGTTTAAGTTCCCCTAGTGTCAAAAGTTCCTCTAGTGCCAAAAGGAAGTAGTTCCAGTTCAAGTTCATGGAAATGAACTTAAAAAAAGTTCTTTATACTTTCCACTTATACTTTCTTATGATATTTGTCATATTTAATGCTGTACAGTATTTCAAACAAAACTTACAGTAAGGCAATTGTTAGTCCTTACAAAATTAAAAAAAAAAATATAAATGCACTCACTCTGTAACATTTGTTACATTTTTAAATATATACTATTTTTGACTATAACTAAACAGAATGATTTTCATTCAATTTCAGACCTCATGTGGAGTATTGTAAGTAGTAGGCCTTTATCAGCATAAGTAGTAGAATCAATCACGATTGTAGCCCCAAATTTTACAGTGCCCGAGCTTTTTATATTTCTGTTTCTATAAACAAGTTTTTCTTTGCTTGACAGATTGTAAATGAATAAAACGTTCAAAATGAATAATGTAACAGGTAACATGGTCACTAACAATAAAACCTGATGCATTCTGATAAGTAACACTGTCTGCTAATGGAACACAATATAAAATTGAAAAGGAGTGTGAAATACTAATTATTTTTTAGACACCTTAATGCAGATAATTTTCATAGTATAAATACTTTTTTCAGTGCATGGTTTTTGCATCATAAGTTGCCAGAGTTACAATTTTGATTATTTTCGTGANTAAGTTGCCAGAGTTACAATTTTGATTATTTTCGTGATGTTAAAAATAATTTAAGGAAGTAAAACCTTGTAGGTTAAAATTCTTTGTCATTTGTTACTACAAGACATGTCTGAAACGTATCAGTGTAAAATTCTTCCAATTATATTAATATGTAAAATGGAGCATTAATTACATATAAGCAGCACAATATTTTAAATTTTAAGCCTACTAATTATGTCTTTAAATTTGACAATATAATGCTTTTTCATCTCTATTATTTCATTAATAAGAGTGTTAGTTTTTATTTCTACATCAATAAACCACAAAAATTGCAACTTTGGCAGCTTAATTTGCAAAAACTAAGCTACAGAAAAAGGTGCCACTGTAAGACAATTATGACATTTAACACATAATTTGACTAACGTTTCATATAAACAGTGTCGAAAACCCTTGAGGCAAGAGTAAAAGTCAACCTCAGTCTATTACTTCTTGTGTTACTGCAGCTGGCGATACGACACATGAGACACAATTATTTAATTGTTAAAAAAAAATTTATGAAACACATTCATGGACTATTTCTGGATAACTTCATGAACTACTTACAGCTCTTCATCAAACACACAGTAAATAAGCACATAAAATTCCCAGTTTACTCTTAAGCCATGTTCAAATGGAAAATTTTGTTATTTAGTGATTTGGCAGGTTTCAATTCAGATGCTGTTAACAGTCACTTATTTAGCAACAGTAACAACACATCAAAATTTTGGTTGGAAAATATATTTAAGGAAATGTAATTGTTGAAAATAAATGTTTATTTAATATAATTCTTGAATGACCAGGGTATTAGTTTATTTCAATTTATAAGTCCAGCAATAATAATTCAGAATACATTGCTGCCACTAAAAACTAATTTACAACTGTCCCAATGATACGAAGCAATAATTATAAAGACAAAGCACCGTTCTCTATTACAAATTAGGTAAATTATGCATTTACATGTATACAGGTTGTATCTAAATTAAAATTTGGCTGCGGTTTATTCACAAAAAAAAGGCGAAAATGTATTTACGACTTATGGTCTAAAGAGAATCCTAAGGGCGGTACACATCTTTGACGTTGGACCTGAAACACATGTTTATTACAAATACTGGAGAAACTTTTAGATGAACATTTGAGTGCCTGGATAATGTGTAACAGAACAAAGATCTGGAAAAACCACAACACCTGTATGTTGCTGTCATCCAATTATGTAATGGAAATAATCACGGTTAATCTCCTTATTTCGACTTAATATACATAATGCTGTAACATACTTAGGATTTAAAAGATGGATTACTTACCTGCATGCCACAATTAACTTTACACATTATCCAGACACTAAATGTTACAGTGAAACTAATATGCAGCCTATAGATGAAATCAATAATTATGGCAATTTAGTACTTTCGTTTTTTCGCAAAGGTTTGCTACATAAAAAATACATCATTATTTTGTTTATACAAAATTGTGTCACATAATTTTATTAACAAACTCTGCCTAACCACATAGATATTTTGAAACAATAGTGACATACAAATGTTTTATACTGCACGTGAAACATTTCTTTAGTGTTAGGAATATGTTAAAACAGAATTATAATGTCTGTACAAATAGTTTAATTTGTATGAACTGATATATCAAGTAAGTATTAACTTCCACTACTTCCTACAAGGTCAGTAATTTGGGGCAAAATTAGATTCTGCAATAAATGGGTGGATGCAATTTCAGTAAATGCATTGTCATTGGCTAGATATTGTGTTTTTAGTTTTGTCGTTAAGTTACGTTCATATCCGTGAGGGCATTAAAATGTTATAAGCAAAAAGTGATTTTTTCATAAGCAAAGCAGTAGGCTTTAGAAAATATTAGTGTTAGGTGCTTTAAAAACTGCGTAGCTGGAAAATTTTTGACAAAACTTGCATTGAGTGACAAATTATACTGTGGAAATATGCTGTAAAAATATGGATAAATACTGTTCAGCCATTGAATTTCATAACAATTGTTTTCGTTACTTGTAATGTAATGGCAATGCCTGCCATTTGCTTGTGCGTAGCCTTGTATAAAAAAAAACNACAATTGTTTTCGTTACTTGTAATGTAATGGCAATGCCTGCCATTTGCTTGTGCGTAGCCTTGTATAAAAAAAAACTGATTTGCGAGGTATTTATGTAATATAATTCTACTCGAAATGTTGTTAAACATAATTCTTAGGTCATTTAACAATTAATTGAGGCACAATATCTTCTGTACGTAGGAATAACTACACTGTTTTATATAAAACTGTGCCTTCCTTTAATGGGAGACCATTTCAGCAGTAAGACTTATTAAAGGCGATGTTCAAACATCTTGGCGTTGTTCTTATAACAGNTTAAAGGCGATGTTCAAACATCTTGGCGTTGTTCTTATAACGGGGAAAAGAATTATGTTGACAATCAAACAAATTTTCTTATGTCCACGGAAGTGTTGACCACAGTTACCAGCATTAATTTACATCTAAACAGAAAAATAATCATGAACATCAATCTATATTCACAAACCAATAGACCTACTATTTCCTGAAATTAACGTGTACATCTTTATAGTACTGATTATTGTATTTATTAATGTTTGTTGATTATTTTATGAGTATACAGTGGACATGTGCCAGCTGAAAGCCACGCGACAGGGTTTATTTTGATAGGTACACGGAAAAATACGCAACTAATGGGCTAAAAGTAGACATTTAGGAAGGCTTTCAAAAGTGCTCATTTTACTGTGAACAGCCATTGACAGTTAAATGAGAACTTTTGAAAGGCCTCTCATTCGGAATAATAGTCAATTTTAGCCTTAGACGTTAACTTCAGAGTGCGGTGGAATATACACACCGTGTTTATTATTTACATGGTAATATTTATTAAAAAATATGGTTAAAGGATAAAAATGCCCGAAAAGAAAAACTAGGGCCTCAAAAGTGCTTACTTTACCGTGAACAGCATAGGCAAGCCTGTATAGCAATGCCTGTGAAATTCGGGGTGGTGGGATTACAGTGTGTTCATGTTTCTCCTGGAGCGATCTTGGCCCCCTTGTTGCTTTACGTGGCACTGTCAAGGCACAAGTTAAAGTTTATATTTAAACAGTTTTCATGTTGCCTATCGCCGAAGACCAGTTCGGGGATGACCATTGTGTCTTTCAACATAACCGAGCACCCATCCATACTGCAAGGCATGTGAGGGAGTGGTTTGACAACTTCTCACTAATGGACTGGGCTGCGCAGAGTCCTGATTTGAATCAGATAAAACCACTCTGGGAATGTTTTGGAATGCCAAATTAGTGCTATACCACAGCATCCCGCACCAATACCTCTTCTCATCAGCGCTCCGCGAGGAATGAACTGTCAATCCCCAGGAAACATTCTCCGCCATCTGACTGAAAGTATGCCTGCAAAAGTGCAGACTGTCATCAATGCTAAGAGTGGGCCAACACCGTAGTGACTTCTAGTGTTCCAGATGGAGGGCAGCCCAAACTTAAAACTTCATCTTCAAGAGGGTGTCCGGATACTTTCGATCACATCGTGTACAAAATATATTTGGAATACTAAAGTGTATTCTTTCTTACGAAATAAAATTACTACTAACAAAGATAATTCTTACAGAAACTGAGTTATGCATAAGAAAAGTAACATCAAATATATTTATATACATATTCAGTACTCCAATTCCAAATAAACACTGCAAAACAAAACATGACATGTGCACAATTTTAACACATTACATAGTATTTAACACAAAATGTTGTTTATGGGGCTTACAACACATTCTACAGAATTTTTGTAACCAGGTTAATTTTTTGACATAGACTTGAAATATACTAGTACGAAAATTGTTATATAACATTATAATTCAAAAACAATAACATTAAAAGTAAAATTTAGGAGGTATACCTGAACTATTCTTTGAGAGCTCTTCCATATTCACTACAGCTCGTTTAGCATGAAAATCTTTCATAGTTTTCCATGAAACATATGTAGCAAAACCAGTAACCAAAATGATAACCACAACTGATGCTGCTATCCTCAGGGCAGAACGTACATTGGACCTGAAACAGTTTTAACAATTAATTTACATTTTATAGGGTAACAAAGTCATAAAACTGTAATAGGCTACAGTAGGCAAATTCTTCCACAAACACCAGAGAAGAAGTCACAAAAAATAATACATTACAAAAGTATAACATCTCAACTCGTATTCTGGAATGTACCCACACCAGTTTAGGAATTCATGGTATGTATATACTGCACAAATGCATCCACCTATATTGGGTCACATTTAAGTTTTTTTTAAATTAGGGCCTATTTTACTATTATTTTGTATGTTCACACCAAAATATTACATGCTGGTGTTAGGACTATTAGGGCACAACGCATGTCAGATATACAGAGGTTAATTTTGTACTGTTATATACATGTTTACAAACTAATAACATTCTTTCATTTATTACTGCAATGAATTTGAACACAAAGTACATAGGGGGACCACAGCGGTGTAGTGGTCAGACTAATTGCATATTAGATTAGATAAAGCATTTATTAATACTGTGGCAAAGGCAATATGCCTTCTCTTCTAGTTAACCACATTTTACAATTTAGATCCACATGTTGCACTCAAAAGTACAAAATTGTACTTAAAATTTTCTATGCAAGTTCATAAATTATCACTAGACAATGAAATTAATTATGATCATTGTTACAAGTGATTCAGCAAATAATCCTTAAAGAATAACAAAAAACACTTTCGCTGTTTTAAACACAAACAATTCAGGACATTCATATTAATTGATTCCCATTAGGCATACATCTATAAAGCAGGAGCACACACACATCTACAAACATGAACACATCTACGAACACATCTACATAACACGAACAGATCTACATAAAACGAACAAATCTACAAAACACGAGTACACACACATGTACACAACCTCGACAGATCACCAGCCAAAAGCGATAGAGCGCACACAGTTATTTCCAACATCAATGTAAGACCAGTTAATTCTTTAGTATTACAGCTATTTAATTTTGAGGTAATTTATCAGTAAAGATCTAAACACACAAGTGGATGGGGTATCTCTTGCAGACTGAGGCAGCTCATTCCAAATTCTTGTCGCTCTTACAGTGAAAGATGAACCATAAAATGACTTATGAGATGGGAAAGATAATTTCTTTTGAGTTTGTGATCTAGTGTTTTGATTGTGTTCATTACTATGGAGAAAACTGAACCTGTTTGTAGGATAACGGGGTAGCCCTGTCTACAAGACTTTCTTCAGCTGCATTAACACATTAAGTGTTCAGCGTTTTTTAAATCTAGCCAATTAAGTTTATTTCTATATTCTGAAATGGGGTCCTTGTGTTTTAGGTTGAAAATTACTCTAATGTAAGAGTTTTGAATTATTTGTAACTGTTAGTTTAGTTCTTCAGAGATATCACTATAAACAGTCAGAATAATCAAGAGTCGGTATAACAAGCATTTCCGTCAATATTTTCAACGTCTTTTGGGGTAAAAAGTGCTTGTTTCGTCTTAGAGTGTGCAACACTGCACAAGACTTTTTACAAATATGTTCTCTCCAAGAAAGTGTGACGAGTGACGTCTTTTGGAACTGAAGCCTCGCTGACCCACTTTGCGAGCGTGTCTCAGTCGACACATGCCACGTGTCCCGCGGCTTAGGCCTTCCCTAACACCCCCCTTCACCACCCTACGCCTCTAGCAAGCCGTGAGATTTGTAAATCACAAAGGTTTCACAAGATAGAAAATAATCATGCACAGTTCGCCTAAATTCTGAAAACACGCACCACGAAGGACGTAGCTGACGAGAGTAAGCTAGGGGCGAGGTACTACCCCCCCGCCCCAACCTTCAGGAACCAGGACACGTGTTTTGGAAGGCATTGTTCTGCATCCTACCCCCTCACCCCCTCCCCTCCACAAGGCGACACGTGCCGACAATTAAGGGTTGAGGCTGGCGAACATAAAAACCCCTTTACGAGAAAAGTGGGAATCAGTTGATTAGTACCGTGCAGAGAGGTCGGTCAGTTGATTATTACCGCCCAAAGTAGTCAGTCAGTCAGAAGATTAACACCAGAGACGTTAGTTCGGGGAGGCAGTCGCGCACAGAGCGGCCGGGAGATCGGGCTCCTGGCCACAACAGTACCTCAGTAGAACAGCCCAGGGGAGACGACGACACCCAGCGGGCCTTTGCCAAAGGCCGCCCATCGCCGGAGCTCACCCACCACAGCTGACAGCACCCGCAGCAAGAGAAGCCCCCCCTCCATCACGAAGTCGTTAGCAGTCAATCCAAGTAATCAAATTATTACAGTACCACACCTCTCAAGTGCTGATGTATTTTATTTGTGTTAAATTCGAGACAATATATTCGTCCTTCAAAATGAAACAGTGAAAGACTACATTATTGCAAACCCCTTAACCTTCAGGCATCATATAGTCGGTGCCTGGAGGCATTAACTCTGACCCTATAGGCCACCATGTCTTCCACAGTGGCAGTATAGTGTCAAGTTAATTTGGCGCACAACTGTGGGGCCTAAACAGCCCACGTCAAGTTTATAGTCCACAATGACACCTAGGTTTTTTATATTGTTTGGGAGTGGTATTGGCATACTATTAAGTATTATATCTGGCAACTGTGCCTTATTAATGGAACTCTGTAATTGTTTAGAACCAATAATAATGCAATGTGATTTTTGCACGTTAAGTAATAGACCATGATTGTTAGATCAACTTTGAATGTGCGCAATATTTTTATTTATTAATTCAATGCCAGAATGTAATTCACATTCACTACATGGTACGTAAATTTTAAAGTGAGTGGAGTTGTTAGTATTCACTCGTGATGCCTTCTCAATTTGACTGGATTAGTGAATTACAAATTAAGAGGTTGCATCACCCCTTATACAGAAATCATTCAACTTTATTGTCATAACAGAAGAGTCAGGGTCATTACTGAAAATGTTTCATTATAAAAGCATTACATTTCATGTATTTGTGCAAATTTTTGTACCTGATTGTTAATAATGTTCCCTGGTTGTCACTAAAATGTGATAATAAAGTAATATATAACAATTTTTATTATGTTCATGTAGTATGTCTGTAATGATGGGTGAACTAATTAGTAGAGCTTATATTTGGAACAGGAAGAAATAAATCAAAAAATGCAATATGGCAGGGGCCACAAACCCTTAGGGGTGCCAATTGAAGTGCTTCAAGGGTTGTGGAATGACTTGGAAGAGGGTGTTCTGATGAATGTGAGAATCTGCACCCTTTTCTGCCAACCAAAGAACTATGTGCTGCCAAAATAGGTGGTTAACTTTATTCTACTGAGTCTGTAGTCATTCGCTCACTTTTGGGTCAGTCACAGTGGATGCGTTCCAACATTATTTGTGAGCTTCTTATTTTATTGTGTAGCATCTTTTTATGAATTAATAGCAAATTTTCTTATAATTTATGTAGCCCTAGCTCCAGAAAAGTGATTATATGTAAATCTCTAACCCACTGCACGAGCAAAGCGGGTAAATGGGTGCTTACTTTGCTGACACACTGAGAAGCAGAGTGGCACGCATTTAAATGTAATCACTTTCCTAGAGTTTGTTATTAACTTTTTTTATGCTTTACAGCATTTTCTGTGATATGAGTTTTTAAGTTTTCTATCCCATGGAAATTATGGAAAGTCAGGGCTTCTCTGAAGGGAAAAACTTTCAAAACTAACATGGGTAAAAGCACAGTGAAACACTTGTATTTGTTAACCTGTTTAGCAAAGAATTATAAAATCAGTGTAGGCTGTAGCTAAGAATAACAAATAATATGGTTGACAGTGAGCAAAGAGATGTTGCATACTGTTACGATCATGCAATCAGGCCTTGCTAGCCTGATTGTGTTCACAAAAATATCGCCGGTAATTGGGACACAAGCAGAGTGTGCCCTAAACCACAACACAAAAAATCCCCTCCACAGGGTTGGCAGGCGTAGTCATTTGATTGTCAACACGCGCCCGATATTAAGGCAGGAAGTGCAGCGGACGGCATCTTTGTTGCCAAGACACTGCACCATGAAGACGTCAGGAGATGGGGTGTACTGACTACCACAGTACGTCTAAGGATTTCAGCCTTCGGAACCATGATCAAGGTAAAGACTTTCCTCATAAATGGCGTCGATATTTAATAATGTGCCGTGGCGTATTAATATATGAGAATAATATATACATCAACATTGAAATTTTTAAATATATCTCCAAGCAACCCCTTCCCCCATTTAACAAGTTGTAACTGTTATTCAGTTAATACAACAATGATCAAACTGAAATAATTCATTCTATCTTGGAGTACAAATCCTCTAAATAAAATAATGTGTAATATTAAAAACCAAAATTAAAACAATAAGCTTATTGTACCTTATTATTTATGAATAGTGTGTGGAAGATGGAGTGTTTCAGAAGTTGTGAGACAGCTATGTGGAGATGGTTTCATGAGCATCTACAAATTTGCAACTGTAATGGAATTCTAGCCATTTTTTTAAATTTTTTTTACACCATGGTGTGTTATTTTGCGAGGTGAAGGGCAAATCATGCAGGATGGTAATTTAATTGGCAAAATACAACAGTTTTTTTCAATGTCAACACACCAGGCCACGTACTGATAGTAATATGCGCATGCAATGCAATTTCAAGAAATTATTTCGGCAAGCCACATGATTTTGAAAAAGTATTCTGTCTATAAATTATTCTATTGTTTCTTGGCTGGGCTTAATATATACATCCAGTATCTGAGCTGAATGTGCCACATTACTGTGTCTAGCCTTGTATCTGCAGCTTACGAAAGATGAGTCTTTTTTTTTCCCCCGTCAAATTTGGTTGTGGCTGTGCATTTTTTCATATAGATGGGAGGAGCAAGGGATAGAAGAAGCAGCAGAATATAAGTATCTAGGGATTGTATTGCAGGGAGACTCCAAATGGAAAAAACAGATAAAGAAGGTGGTTACAAAGAGAAAAAGGGCTTTGGGTAAGTTGGGAAGGGTGCTGAAGGGAGTCAGCTGTGAGGTGAAGAAGGCATATGATACTGCCAATTTTATAAATGTGGCAGCAGTATGGGACATGGAGGTGCGAGAGCTAGAGAAGGTGCAAAGAAGGGCAACCAGATGAGTGAAGGGTAGGTGGAGAAGACAGGGGCAGGATGGTGAGGATGAAGCGAACTATAGGCCATCAGTGATGATGAAAGAAATGGGGTGGAGCTCGTTGACGGACAGGAGGAAAGTTGAAAGGCTGGTCAGGACGAAAAGTTCAGGAAGGGCATGGAAGAGGAGTTTGGTCGAGTAGGGGAGAGGTGAAGAGAGCTCGCCGCCGGGCAGTAGTCTAATTGCAGATTTAGGTTATTATTATTATTATTTTTTTTTTTTTGGTTTAAATGGTCCACTGATTTTGTACAAATAATCAAGAAATTGATTTTATGCAAATCTATACCACCCTGCTTCCCAAGCTTTAGGGAAGCAAGGGCTGAATATTGCACAGATTTACCAGCTTCATAAGAAGCTGGCAAATAAGTACAAAATACATAAATCAGTATGCCCCTCTGTGCACACTTCACTCAAGCTCTGGGAAGCATAGTTTTGCAGATTTGAATGGAATCACTCTTATGGCACCAGTGGTACACACATTTTACATTTTTATGACTTTTGACATGTCTTGACATTTTTTATACGTTTAGGTCTGCAAAAAAAAAAACCCCCAAAAAGTGGTATATTTCAACTCTACTAATCATGTAGAACACGAATATACTAGGGGCATTAACATACGACTAATTTCTTAATATGTGCGCACCTAACCTAACAGAACCTAACCCCACTATGGGTGAATCACTATTTTACATTTTTAAACTAACCAAGGATTGTAAGGTTGTAGAGTAATATAAGATTATACAATATTAATCAAATCTCCGATCAACACCTTACAATCACAGACTATATAGGAACCCTATAATCCTTTGTTATTTTAAATAACTGCAAACCTAGGTTAGTTCAAATCGCTACAATCCTAGGTTAGTTTAAAAATGCAAAATAGTGATTCATCCATCAAGGGGTTAGGTTCTGTTAGGTTAGGTGGGCACATATTATACAATTAGTCATACGTTAATGACGCTACTATAGTTGTGTTCTGCGTTACCTATCAATAATACTAGGTTAGTTGAGAAAGAATGTAAAATTGTGGGGTAAAATCGTCCGGAAAAACCTTGTTTGAATTATGTAATATAACTACATTTGCACGTTAAGCTACATGTTAGGATTTTTGGGTTTTACACTAAACTACGAATTTAGGATTTTAGGGATTAAAAGGAGCCGTAAAACACACCCAAAATAATATCAATTTCCTGACCAATGTAGGTGGGTGGTACATACCTCTGTCAACGGCCAATTCAACTTCACCTTACTCAATGAAATTACAATCTTCCACAAAGCGCCACATATGCGCATATAACGCACTGAAACACTCGTTTACAGCCAAATATATACACAGAAGCACTCGTTGATAGGCTGATATAACACAGAAATGGAGTCTTGCTTGCTTTCTTCGTTTTAAATCACGAACGGAACAACATCTAACTCACCACGATTTGCACCTGTAGCCACACACTGGCATACTAACGTATGACCCGTGATGACACATGCGCCCGCTAGATTGCGTGAAATATGCAATGCGCAGCCATTATTAATGGCGGTAGACGTTAATAGACTTAACATCAAATTTTGCGATTTTCTTTAAATATGTTCTACTTATTTTAACATTACACCGTCTTGAATATGAACAAGGTAAGCTGTGCAGAACCCGTTAATGCAACTTTTGTTGGTCTAGGACGTTTCGTTCACAAACGTAAACAAACTGTCTAAACAGTCATTTCGCAATTTTGTTCAATTTTTAAAAATATGTTGTACTTATTTTAAAGCTAGGGCCCTAGTATATTTGTGTTCTACGTGATAAGTAAAGTGGAAATATACCTTGGGGGGGTTTCAGAAAAGCCCCTAAACTTAATAATTACCTACGTTTACTCTATAATTTCTCAGACTTTCATAGACCTGCATTATGTCACGTTTCCAGCCTGTAAAAGTGTCATACCTATGTGATTAATGCTTCAGCATGATTTAGTAGTGCGAAAATATATTTTTCTATCTATTTTTTGCAGCAACTTTGCATTTTCACCATAATTTTTCTGATCTTCGTAATTACCCCCACGATGATATTAGTTAGGATACAGACCAAATATATAAACTCACTTGTGCAGAAATCAACAACTTTTTAATAACCTTAAAAACATTATATTTTTAAAACATTTTTATGTCATAAAATTGAATTAGGCACATTTGTTAGGTCATGGCATATGGTATCATAAAGTTATGCGTTTGCCAAGTTTGGAGCACTTTCTCAATTAAGGAAAAGTATTTTCCTTACTAAAATTTATTTTGAGAAATTCTTGTGCTTATTTCATTAAGTGTTCTCTTACAGTTCGGTGCATCCACTGACCACAAGAAGTATTTTCAAATGCCCTGCAACCTTTGGGAATAATTGAACTCTACAATAACACAACTTTTTTAATAACTTTGGTTACAGGTCTCAAGTGTTACATTGTTATTATACATGATTGATGAATTAAATCCAATCCAAAACTGAGTCCAATTTACCTACAGGTATACACATTTCCATAATTGGGCCCCATCTGTGACATCACCATGTATCTACTAGCATTGTCCAAATTCTCAGTACAGTACATAAGAGACTATACTTGCCAAGTAGGCCAACACAAAGTTGCTTACTTGCATACTTACAGCAGTCACCATATTTGTTTTGTTTGTTGTCGTGACTGCTTAGACAGTATAATGAATGCTAATTTTAAAAGTTTGATTCATATGAACTGTTATACAAAATGTTTCTCGATTGCAAGTACACAATTTTAATTTCATTATTTACTTTTGCTTTCCACGAATACCTTCTGGAGGTATTTATGGATGCAATAATGCCTACACTTATTAGATTTTAAGAGGAAGTTAAATAAAATGTAAATGAAAGTGGCTACAAATAAGAAAAGTATAATTGTAATCTGAATTACTAACTTGTTCCAAAAATTTATTAATTCTTGTTTCATGTTGCATTTAATGTTAATTGCTGTTTTGTGTAGCATAACCTAATCCACTGCATATACATTTCTAAAGCACAGAATGTACTTCAGGAATTGCCAGTTGCAGTGAAATAATGTTCCAGTTCATAGAAGAATGAAAGCACCTAAAATAATTAGCAGGGTAGTTGTCTAGACTAGAGGTTCATCTGAAGGAAACGTTTCCCCCAAATGAGCTGTATTTTACTTATACTATACCCTCCAAGTTGCAAATACATGATCACATTAAATACAACTATGTGTTTGGTCCACAAAAATATCTAATGTTCCAAAGTGACGTAAATTATTGTTCACATAAACTGCCATGAAGCAGGCTGAATGTGTTTTCTTTTGATGCTTGCACATTTATGCTATGTGATTGTGTGTTTCCATTGTAGCGTGTCACGAGAAGGTAGTCGCCCATCATTATCTACACAAGTCGCCATGTTGCTGTGCTCGAGCCTGCGATAACTGCTAAGCGTAGTGGCACATATGTTGTATAAATTCACAGTTGTGGTAAATTTTTTTTCTGAATAATTATTTGTTTCCTTTTAGATTTTTTGAGGCCATTTTTTTACGTTCTTTATGTAAATTACCCCACAATTTCCCTGGTCTTCATAGCCTTCTCCTCTATTGTGATTCTTATCTTGTATAGAAGATAACTGGAGTCATCTCTATCTACTGGCTCTATTAGCCCTCCACATGACTCATGCATGACACTCCCAACCAGACCTTCAGGATGACGACGAAGTCACTGCTCCAAATGCCCTCCTGTATGACTCACAATACTATACCGGGTGAGTTGCCAGTGCCATTTATCTGTACCTATGCAACCTGCACACAATACTATCCATCTAACAAAACATCAATCATAGCAGAACACCACGTGCATGTTTATTTGTTGTCATCAATACAGAAAGCGGTGAACGGATGGTGTTATGTCAGCAATGCGTTGAGAAGCAGTCACTTTTCAAAGCATGTGCATCCGTTTATTGCACTGAAACAGATTATTGTGATTTTTACAGAGTATATTGGTACGCAATGATTGTGTCCTTAGTCCTTAAAAACAGTCACCACTTACTGCACTGACAAAAAGAAATCAATGCGCACGTATTGATTTGTAGCGATTCTTTGTTTTCGCGCCGCTTATTGGTGCAGGTCGTCAATGGCGTCAAATTTTCAGATAACAGACAAAGCGCCATAATGAGTACGTACACGGCATGGGACTCAGGCTACGCAAGAGACAATTATTTTACAGTGGAGGCGATGATTTTTTTAGATGGGCAGTAGTGTGTGCAGGTTGCAGAGATACGGAAAAATAGGCGCGGGCAACTCACCCGGTATATGTCAATTGGCTTGCTAAGGTGAAAATCACTCAATTGCAGATAATTTATTTGGCAGAAAAGGAATGAGCTATGATATAACAGGTATGCAGCCATATTCCTGAACACATAATAAATTAAAACCATTTTGATATGGTGATCCCATATAAAAAGTGAAATAGGGCTACTTAACTGCAGGAAAGTGTTTACTATGACAAAGAATGCATATTTTGCAATTTGTTTCCCACCAAAAAAAGGATAAACAATAACACAACCGGTAAGTATGAACACACCTACCTACATATAGTCAATAAAAGAAAACCATTTTCTTATGGCTATCCTACGTAAAAAGTGAAATAGTGTCAAATAACGGCAGGAAAATGTGTATTTTAATGAAAACAACTTACTGTGTATTGTTTTTGCAAAAGAACGAGCAATGATAGAACTCATACGTAGGTACACTCCTACACATGTAGGCAACAAATAAAACTATTTTGATACAGCAATGCCATAAAAAAGTAAAATAGGGCTAAATAACTGCATTAAAGTGTGTATTTTGATAAAAACTACATATTTCATAATTTTTTCCTACAAAACAGGACAAGCAATGACACAAATGGTAAGTAAGTGCACACATACGTATACAGGATGTTCAAGAGAATACACGCATAAGAACCACACCACACGAGTCCTGAATAGAAATGGAGACAAAAATTTTAGTGGCAAAAAAACATACAATGAAATTTTTGTGCACAATGTGGCAACACAGCACGGAGTTAATTCCCTCTTGTGCTCCACTGATATCATACTACGACTGTTCTGGCCATCATGTTATGGGCGTAGGATCAAATCCCGGCCAGTCCGAACATTTTAGCAATCTGTAGTTTACTTAACAGACATAAGAATACAAGGACGTGAAATCAACAAGTATTCAAAGCTCATTTGTCACGGTTAATGTCGTGCCAAGTGTTGCGTTGCGCCCTAATCTGCAGTTGAAGTTGAGTGTATGGAAACTGTTTGAACTCGTGCCCATAATATGATGGCCAGAACAGTGGTAGTATGATATCAGTGAGGTGCAAGAGGGGACTAACTTTGTGCTGTGTTGCCACATTATGCACAAAAAAAGTAATTTATGACATTTTGCCACTAACATTATCTCCAATTTTGCTCATTATTCACGTGGTGTGGATCTTATGCACACATTCTGGGGCATTCTGTATAGTCACAAAATAAAATCATTTAGATATGGCAATCCCACGTAAAAAGTGAAATGAGTCAAATAACTGCAGGAAAGTATGCATTTTGACAAAAAAAATTCTGTAATATTTTCCTGCAAAAAATGACAAGCAACGACACAACTGGTAAGTAGGCACTCTCCTACATGTGTAGTCAAATTAAAAAAAAATATAATGGCAATTCCATATATAAAGTAAAATTGGGCAAAAGAACTGCAGAAAGTGTGTATTTTAACAAGAGATACATATTCTGTAATTATTTTCCTTCTAAAAAAGACTAGCAATGATGACGGGTAGCAAGACTCACACCTACATATACAGGATGGATATGAACTCTGCTGAGAAACTTTGGCAGGTAACTAGTCATCAAAAAAATTGGTCAAAAATATACGTAGGACCTATAGTCTAAGTAAATCCCAGAAAGGTGTAACCACCCTTGAATGCGTAGCTGAAGCAGATGTTTATTGCTTGTAACACCAACAGAATAAGAGACAAATCTCTGAAATTCTGGGTAATGCATTATTTAAAAGACAAAGTGCAAATCATAAAAAATTTGTTGCGGATAACAAAAGGAACTTTATGGCATTTTTGGGTTGTTCCCTACATTTTACAAATTTACCTAGAGTTTTAACCCTATATGCCATTTTTTTTTTAGAAATTAATGCATAATGAATTGCAACCTTTTCAGTTTTGAATCATAATGCACTAATTTCTCAAAAACTGTGACCTTTTGCATAAAAAACAGGACTGCTTTTTCATTTATCATGTATGGTAGATTACTAAGCCACAGGAAGAAACAAAAAATATTGAACAGCTACATTTTTAAATGAAGACATGTGATTCCAACCCATCAGTTTTTATGGAAGGGGGTTGATAACCACACCCAATTTTTTATGGTTTGCAGATCCTTGCTCAATAATGCATTATCAAGAAACTCGAGAGATTTGTCACTCATTCTGGCTGTGCCACTACCAATTAACATCAGCTTCAGCTACACTTTAAAGGGTGGCTACACTCTTCCGGAACAGATTTAGGCTTAGAGGTCATGTATATTTTCAACATATTTTTTATTAGAAAGTACCTGCCAAAGTTTGTTGGTAGAATTGATATCCACATGTAGATTCAAGAAATTATAATCACTTTTATTTGGCAATTTGCACGCAAAAAGTAAAATAGCATCAAATAACTGCAGGAAAGCGTATTTTAACAAAAAGTGCATATTGCGTAATTTTTCTGGGGAAAAAAAAGAAGCAATGATAGAGCTTGTTTATAGGTACACTCTTACAAATGTAAGCAACAAATTTAAACATTTTGATATGGCGACCTAACATTAAAAAGTGGAAAGGAGCCAAAAACTGCATGAAAGTTTGTATTTTGACAAAAACTGCACATCTTGTAATTTTTTCCCTGCAGAAAAGTACAAGCAATGACACATAGTACATAGGCATATTCTTACATATGAAGTCAATTAATTAAAACCATTTTGATACGCAATCCTACATAAAAAGTGAAACAGGCCCACATAACTACAGGAAAGTGTGTATTTTGACAAAAACCGCATATTTTAAAAATTTTTCTGGAAACTGTTGTTTTGCGTGCTTAAACAGGGAAATTAGAGGAAAAGTGTGAGTTTCATGTTTAAGTACCCATGTAAAAAGTTTACTTTACAATTCAGTGCTGTATTGTGTATCCAAGTTGGCACAGATTGTTTTGGTTTGCATATCCAAGACAACCGCTGAGGAATGACTGTGCGCGGCAGCTGCACAATAACCATGATGAACGCAAGGCAGGTAATACACTTCTCGCCCGACGAAAACATGATTTTTCCAGACCACGACATCATCAAGTCGTTGAAACAGTGTCAATGTTGTGGCAAATGCAAAGTGATACTCGTCGACAACAGCGGCCTGTTTTACTGATACCGAAGACAACTGGGCGACTGGACAAAGTGCAATTTCAAAGTCTATGCAAGCAGAGGCAGCGTCTTCTGAGATTCAAACATGTCTCCTAGCAAGATAATCTATTTTTGCTGGCTCTTGTGCCTATTCAAGACCTGTGACAGCTGACTATTATGAATGAGCTGCATTGCTCGGGAAAGACAGTCATCACTTGGTCCAAGTTTTACCATAAAGTATGCATTGATCAGGTTCTCTCGTACAAAACGCATATGCGAGCTGGGCAAGGTGGTCAAGTTCAACAAGTCCAAGCTGGGTAAGTGGAAGAACAGGAAAGGATGCAAGGTTCACGGACAGTGGATTTTCAGAGGCATGCAGAAGGACGACCTGAAAAAATTCTTCCTGGTTCCCATGGAGAAGAAGAACACTGCCACACTGGCCAAAATCATCCATGGGTGGATCTCACCTGACACCATGATAATCCCAGATTGCTGGCAAGGCTACAAGAATCTGAACTTTAACAGCTACTGTCACTTGCAGGTGAACCACAAGAGGGAATTTGTGTGCAGCGACACGAGCAGAATGATCAACACGAGAAATTTCCGGAAGTTCAAGGGTGAGGTGCTGAGGGTGCACATGCAAAATATCGCGAGGAACCGGTGCTCCATGAGATACACCATCCTTTGCTTTGGCTGCAGGAAAAATTAGTGGCTGAATACATCTGGAAAACAACTATCCATATAGTGAATGCCTCCACTCATTGCTGCTCCACGCTGCCATATTGCCTGGCTGAGGCAAAGACAATGGATAGTTGCTCCCGCCTTCCTGGTACAATTTTGTTTACAAGCAAATACAATTTTGTTTACGAACTAATAATTCATTTTCGTTTGCAAGTGTGAGAGTTTTTAATGATGTTTTATTCCATTTGCAAGTGTTTTAGTATTTACATTTTAATTTGCGAGTGTGAGAGTTTTATAATGCTTAATTTGTGCATGTGAGATTTTTTTATTTATTTGTTATTGTGGTGCTTTATTTTCATGTGAATGTGTGATAATTTTTTAATTTTAATTTGTGATTGTGATTTTTTATTTTCATGTCCAAGTGTGATGGTGTTTTAATTTGCAAATAGAATCCATTCAGTCAGACGCCTACACATGCATCTGCTGCGTGTCCAATTTGAACTTCATCCCACTAAGTTGTTCTGATACCGCTCAAAGTATAGACTAGATATTGCTTGTCCAGACACGTGAAAGTATGCTACCATATTTATCAAAAAGGAAAATTCTGTACAAGATTATATTTTTCTAAGCATCATATTTCCAAAGGGTTTGATGCCGCAAGTGTGGTCTTTGACTCCTCAAGCCTCCATCCCAGTTATGACCCCCGAAGCAGATACCATGAGACAGTGTGCCACCTTTGGACAATGTCAGGAATCCACAGGATACACCCTTGCTCTGCTGCCACATAGTGCCATGCAATCCGCTCCACTCCTCGCACTCGCCTTGAGTGGGTGAAGGATGATGACCACTTCTGCCACTGCCATCTGGTACCACATGTGCATCCCTGTCATGCAAAGGGGGTGGTGAACGCTCACTGCTATGCACCTACCCCTCCCTGCTTGCCTCTACGAGTACGGTATACAAAGATGCCCACTCGTGAGGTTCTTATGTCCCTCACCAGCAGCTCCTCTAAGCCCACTAAAAGTTTGTACACGTCCAGTGATTATGTATTTAGCTAACAGAGTCTCCATGCAGCAAACATTAGTTGTACGTCTGCTGCATACTGGCTCTGCCAGTCATGGTAACATGAAGTGCCCTTCTGACTTTCATCTGACACCGCTACATGCTGACCTATCCATGACTGTCTACATACTACCAAATGTGATAGTGGGGATGAATATGAACACCAAGAAATTGTGGGGAAATCACGCAAAAATTTATGTAAATTATATGTGAATTGTGTGGCATAACAACATTAAATGCAAGAAGACCTAACCTAACGTAACCAAACTTCACAATAGGTGATTACAGGGGGAGAGCGTACCAAAACGTGATATAATAAGGAAACTCATGTCTGTTCATCCACCACCTGTGATTCACCTACTGTGAAGTTAGGTTTAATTCGGTCAGGTCTTATGCATTTTAAAAAACTATGAAGGCAGCAATACGTAAGCATTTCAATTCCTTCAATAACATGCTATATCTAGTTACATACATCAATCACTGTCACAATAAAACAAATGTTGAACATAAAATTTATGTAAATTATGTAATATGCCCATACAAATTTACTAGGGGCATCATGATATTCGCAGTAGATACTACCAAATGCAATAGTAGGGAGGGCTACAAAGATCAGGGAATGTTGGGGTACAGCACGTAAAATTTATGTAAATTATGTCACGTGGGTTGCTTAAACATTTTATATGCAAGAAGACCTAAACTAACAAAACCTAACTTCACGATAGGTGATTACAGGGGTAGTGTGTGCCGACACATGACCGTGTTTTATAAAAAGTATAATAAGGAAGTGCATGTTGATTCATCCACCCCCTATGATTCACCTATCATCAAGTTAGGTTTAATATGGTTAGGTCTTCTGCAATAGACATGGCTAGGCAGCAGCAGTACGTAAGAGTAATTATTCAGAATAGGGGTTTTTCTGAAGGAAACATCGTGGACCCACAAAAGTAACAAATTGGTTCTGCACAGATTACAGTTTTAATATTGAGGAGGGAGTAAAGGTAAAGTAAGTAGAACGTACTAAATAAAATAGATAAAAGTACAAGCAGTTTGGCCCCTTTGTTTACGTTGGACGCCATGTTGAATAGCCATGTAAGAGTGCTAATGCCACCTATCAGCTCCGGACATGAAGACGATAGCTTAGTACGTCATTGTATGGGATAAAGTGTAGTTCGCGGCGAGTGGAATATTATGTGTGCATGGTTTGCGACGTCTGAACCCGACCGTGTGAAGGCTTGTGATAATAGAATGGAGGGGGGTAGTATGAGTGTTTCTGTGCTTTACATTTGTGTATGTGGTGGGTGTTACTTGGATGTTTTAGTAGATCATGGTGTTTTCTCGAGTGAGGTAAGGTGCACGACGATAGTTGAATTGGCCGAGGTCAGTGGAATTGTACCCGCCGCCTACCTATATGAGTTAATTCATATACTTATGGTGTCTTTTACTGTTACTTTAAAACCCTAAAATCCTAGATTAGACTAAAATCGTAGGTTATATTAAAAACCCTACAATCCTAGGTTAGATTAAAACCCTACATTTCTAGGTTAAATTTACAATCCTAGGTTAGATTAAAAATGTAAAATAATGATTCGCTCATCGTGGGTTTAGGTTAAGTTAGGTTGGCACATATTTCGAAATTGGGTGGACAAATGTTAAATTGAGATGTTTTTGTATTTTTTGTGGGTGTATTTTTAATGATTTTACCCCACAATTTCCCTGATCTTCATAGCCCTCCCCACTATTGTATTTGTGGTTTGTGTTGGTAATACGTTAATGCCCCTTGTAAATTTGTGTTCTGTGTAATTAGTAGAGTTAAAATATACCACTTTCCGTGATTTCCCCCCTTAATTTTCAGAAAAGCCCCTATTCTGAATAATTATCGTACGTAAGCTCTTCAATAAAATAATACTATACAGTACAATCCACTACACTAATTTCCCATGCAAAAACTACACTATAAATTACGTTACCCATGTAAGCGGTGAATATAGCTCCTTGGTACCCGGTAGAAAATACGTGTACCTTCTATTCTAATGTGTTTAAACTCCACACCCACATTCTTATTTCCGCACAATAATTAGATGTAACACTTCACATGGACATAATTGCAAAGAAACACTAGTATTTCCACACAATAATTAGATGTAACACTGCACATGGGCATAATTGCAAAGAAAACTTGCATTTTCGCAAAATAATTAGATTTGCCACATCAAATGGAAATAATTGCAATAGTAAAATGCTTCATAGCACTTGTAAATCACAAGCCTTCACACAATAGGATACAAACGTCATACCACATGTGCGCAGCAATACTCCAGTCACCGCGAACCACACTGACAGGCATCTGACTTACAAAGAACCACTGAAAATCACATTGTATCGCCACAAGAAATCTTTGAATTTTGTTCAAACAAAATCTTTAGAACAACATTTTTCTTTGTGCTGTCAGAAGACATTGTGTGTGAAGAGAAGTTACTTGAACGATGATTTCAAGAAGCTGAAACCATTCCCAATACAAGACAGTATCTTGGTTTTGTTCCAGTAGATGGAGATAATCTCACTGTCTACCAATACTCATCATCATAGAACTATTTAGTGTTACCCATCACCAAACCACAACAAGCTGTTTTGCCAGACCTAAACAATTGTGTGTGTTTTATTTATGACGGTGAATGGTGGATTGGAATTATTACAAGCAACGAAACTGTGGAGGATGAAGAAGAATACAAGGTGATATTTTTTCATTCTAAAGACCTAACTACTCACTTCAAAATTACAAAGGAATTGGTATGGGGTGAAACAAGTGAATACTTTAAGAACATTGTCACCACTTGAGGTATTAACTTACAATGGAAGAACACACAACATAAGCAACAAATGGATTGAAATGTTATCAGTGATTTTCATACAGAGAATGGCACATACTACACAATAACATTGCTGCATAAACATGTATGTAGTTCGTAACTTTGTAAATAAGTAAATAAGTGTACAAACAGTGACTGTAATTAGAGTGAAAATTGAATTGTGAATGTACAAAAAGAAGACAAATATAGGCATAGCAGTACAATTTAATTGACTGGTACCACAGCTAGAATTAATTAACTTGTGCATAGATTAGGTATTTGCTATTCGTAAAGCTGTTTTGTGTTTGGAGGTAACTTGCCAGCACAAAAAAAACTTATATTGGCACACTCTTCAACTAAAGCCAAGGTAATACACATGTGTGTTCCTTTTGGCACACTTAAATTATTCACATTCGGAATGAAGTGGGATTATATAATGCACCATAGATTAAATTTTAATATATATATATTTTTTTTTTTTTGTTTCTTCAAATGTCCGTGTACTTAACATGGGGGGGGGAAATAACAGAATGGGACAACTTGTGTCCAATAGCTATTCATCAAGAGTTTCTTTCATAAAAAAACTCAAATTTGTATCTCCCACTCCCCTCCTTACTTTTTTTGACTTCGAAAAGAGCAAATTTTTATTTTTGCCCAAGTTGGAGACTTTTTTTTTCTAGGAAGGAAGTCTTCAACCCAGATAACTTTGATGTTGCACACTGTTCGACATGTATATAACAAGCACACAAAAGATCAGATCTCTAAATGCAACTTTGGTGAAGCAGGGTGGGGTATAAAGTGGGGTAAAACAGTCATTTGAATGCTGAAAGGAGATGGTGGCCATCTTGAAAATACAAAATCTATTTTGTAATATAAATATATAGTGTAATAGTATATTATGTAAGCTTTTAAATTATACTAAAAATTCCACAATAGGTGACTTATTAAAAAAGTTACAGCTAGTTGTGTAAACCTCAAAAACCTGTAAAATTTGCTGCAGTGTGTAGCTTGAAGCGTTAAGTTTGGACGGGGGAAAAACATGCCTAAGTTATCTGTTGAATTGTGTGTAAAGAAACAATAAGTGACTGGAAAAAAAATTGAGCAAAACAGAACAGTTTTGTGTAGTCACATATGTTAAGGTTATTGAGCGATGGCACACATTGTGTAGCAATTTGAAAAAATTGATGAATAACTTTTTTTAGGGCTTTCCGAAAAAAGACAGAAGGGAACTCCATCAAAGGGTCGACTTATTCAAGAGAAAGCAGCCCACCACAATTAGGTGATGGACAACCATCATGTATAACTCGAGAATCATTGTCATCAGATCACCCAAGTGCAGAAGAAATCATAACTGAACTTGCATTATTAATTTTGTTTCAAAACTACTCCCCACAGGAAACGTACAATTCTGATGAGACTAGTTTGAATTTCAAGTCCGTGCTGCTAGAAAGCCTCACTGCAAAACAAGAACTTCACGCGTTCAGTTTCAAAATGTCTAAGGAACATCTGACAATTTTAACAAGTAGCAATGCCGCCGAAACACAAGTTGCCACTTATGATTATTGGCAGATCAAAAAAGTCCATTGCTTCCTGTGTTATACAGATACAAAAAAAAAAAAGGCCTGGATGAACAGGAATTGGAACACACACTACCTATTTTTGTTTTTAAGGAAAACTCCAAGCTTCATGGGTGCATGTGCGCTTCGCGCTTGATACCGACAAAAACTGCCAGCTTGCTTTGAATTACTGTTTTGGAGATTTACTCCTCCGCTGATGCTGGAACTCTGGCTGAAAAGCATTTTTCTGTGCGGGGGGCCAACATTTTAATATCTTTTTAGACAAGATCACAATAAAAACTTCAACCTACCGTGAAGTTTGTTATAATTTGGTTAACTCTTTTGCATTTGACATTGCTAGGCGGCAGCAGTATGTAAGCCCTTCACTTCCCACACTAACAGAGTACAACTACATTCACTCACTTTCCACGCTACAACTCTATAAGGTGTCTGTAAATCCATGAACGGTAATTAATAAGTTTAGGAGCTTTTCTGAAAAACACAAAAAAAATTCAAAATTATGATATATTTCTACTCTACTAATCACGTAGAACACGAATATACCAGGGGCATAGGTTTAAAATAAGTACAACATATTTTAAAAAATTGAACAAAATTGCAAAATGAGCAGTATAGCCATTTTGTTTAAGTTTCTGAACGAAACGTCCTAGACCAACAAAATTTGCATTAATGGGTTCTGCACAGCTTACCTTATTAATGTTCAAGACGGCGTAATATTAAAATAAGTAGATCCTATTTTGAAAACTTGCGAAACATGTTTGTTTACGTCTATTAACGTCAGAGGAATTATACCAGCCCCCTACCTAGGTGAGTCAATTTACATTCTTTTGGTGTGTTGTACGGTTCATTTAAATCCCTACAATCCTACATTCGTAGTTTAGTGTAAAACCCAAACATCCTAAGTTAGTGTAAAACCCAACAATCCTAGGTTAGTGTAAAATCCAAAAATCCTAGGTTAGTTAAAAAATGTAAAAAAGTGATTCACCCATCGTGGGGTTAGGTTCTGTTAGGTTAGGTGGGCACATGTTACGAAATTAGTCTGACGTTAATGCCACTAGTATATTCGTGTTCTGCATCATTAGTAGAGTGGAAATATACCATTTCCAGTGAATTATTTTTATTTTTTCAGAAAAGCCCCTAAACTTAATAATTACCGTGTCTGGAAATACATACTTTGTGGGTAACGTATTATAAATTAAGGTTTGTTNAATTACCAAAGAAGTTCCAGTTCTACAGATAGACAATGCTGCAGCTGTCAGACTTGCAGAAAATCCAGAAAATCATTGTAGAAGCAAGCATGTCCAAAGAAAGCACATCTTCATTTGAGAGCATGTAGCAGAAGGTAGACTGGCTGTCTATAAAGTTACTTCAGAGCATCAAGTTGCAGATATCATGACCAAGGCACTAGCCACCCCTCGTTTGTGGATTTTGTGCGACAAGATGGGACTTATATAGAGTTTGTATTTTTTTTGTGAATTTTATTTAACAAGGGAAAGTGTTAAAGTATCTAGTTTTAAGTGTTAAGTAAAATTCTTTATGATAGCACCACTATTCAGTCCTTCTATCTCTATGGTTTCTTCTTTATCACAGTAAAAATAACCTTCAAGTTTTTTTTCTCTTCTATGCTTATTTTGTTTAAGTGTTGTTGTTCATCGAAGACAACGTTTGTCCGATCTTTTATAATAAAGTGCTTTTAGTATTCAAGGCATTTTACTTCAATAGAAATAACTGCAACGAAACATGCGAAATAGCACTCGTAAATCACAAGCCTACAAACAGTCAAATTCACACGGTACACTGCACACTATCAGCACATAACCATGCAATGAAATAGGTAAAAACTAAACTGGATTACCAAAATCGATGCACATATGTTTCCGTCTCTGTGAATTGTTGTTCTACAAATATATGATGGCAACACACACAAACTGCACGTAAACAACACCTAGGAACATCTTTTTGTATGATATACTGTATTTTTTTTTTTCTTCTACTAAAATGTTATGTAGTACAATCCTCTCTTGAACATCGTGAAGGTAAGCCTTGAAAAATTCAACAGAATTAAATTATATTCAGACACTTCTTGATTACAGTGGTTTATACCTGAATATCCTTAGTGTGTCTGGAAATACATACTTTGTGGGTAACGTATTATAAATTAAGGTTTGGTTTCCAAAGGCTTTCTCGCATTTAACACAGTTCAGCAACCTGATAGAAATATATGACATAAATTTGACGTGTTTTACCGCAAAATACCCCAATCTTCATAGCCCTCTTCACTACCACATTTCATAGTATACATTGCAAATTACATGAACCCCATGAAATTTCTATTAAGTGTGATTTGTAATGACCATATACACCATTTGCAGATATTATTTTCCAGATTTTCGGAAAGCCGTGATTCTTGATAACTACCCGGGTTCGAATATCTGGGAAGTGTGGTATCAAAAAATGGACACACAAAATGAAATTAAGTTGGCCATAAAACCACTTCGAAAAAACCTTCTTAAACCTTCGAATTTTATCGGCTTGTTAGGAACATAACATGAGCAGCTGTTGCTGAGCATCCGTGCGAATAGTCTGGANAAAAAAAAAAAAAAAAAAAAAACAACACTAACCTCTTATTTTCTGAAAGTAATTCGTATTTAGCTTGCGGTAACTGACGCACTCGTGACATTTTGAGTTGATAATCAAAGCCTTATTTCAACATAAAATGTGGACATGGGTCATCTGCTTCAACTAAAATATTCAAAAACCCAAAACACTACATTTCCTACATGTTACAGAAACGCACACAGCTATTGAGAAAACTTATTGATTTTTGTAATGTCAAAAAGGTAACCTATGACCCTCGATAGTTTTAACCA
The DNA here is from genome assembly GCA_002778355.1 of Clitarchus hookeri. Taxonomy (NCBI): domain Eukaryota; kingdom Metazoa; phylum Arthropoda; class Insecta; order Phasmatodea; family Phasmatidae; genus Clitarchus; species Clitarchus hookeri. The sequence goes on from NQII01000044.1 coordinate 309,788, forward strand.
TCGATGTTTTTATCGAAAGTCGAAAGTTTATTATCTCTGGTGAACTATAGGATGCTATAAGTAATCGAGATATTTATCTAGTGTAGGGGCTTTTCTGTCAAAATAAAAAACCCCGAAAAGTGGTATATTTCCTCTCTACTAATTACGCAGAACACAAATATACTACAGGCATTAACATCCGACCAATTTCGTGATATGTGCCCACCTAACCCAACTGAACTTAACCCCAAAACGAGTGAATCACTATTTTTAATTTTTTAACTATCCTGGGATTGTAGGGTGTTAATCTAACCTAGGACAGTAGGGTTTTAAACTAGCCTAGGATAGTAGGGTTTTAAACTACCCTAGGATTTTAGTCTAACCTCAGATTTTAGGGTTTTAAACTACGCTAGGATTTTAGTCTAACCTCAATTTTTAGAGTTTTACACTACGCCAGGCTTTTAATCTAATCTAGGATTTAGGGTTTTAAACTATGCTAGGATTTTAGGTTAATCTAAGGTTTTAGGGTTGTAGTAACAGTTAAACGCACTGTAAATCTATTAATCAACTCACCTAGGTAGGTGACCCATTCAACTGCCCTGCATCTTACCTCAATCGAAAAAACACTACGGTCTACTACAACATAAAGTAACACCCGCCACATAGGCGAATATTACGTACAGAAGCTCACGTTTTTGCATCCTCCAATCTTCGCACTATCGGATTCGGACATTAGAACTCACGATCGCAAAAAACACATCCTCACTATCTGGCTTCTGAACTGATACTATTGGCTTCTCAATGTCAACATAAAATCCCGTGACGATGACATATACAGTAAACAGCCAATAGGGTGACGGCACGATGCACATTTATTCACATCACTAATGCATTACGTCACNCGAAAAAACACTACGGTCTACTACAACATAAAGTAACACCCGCCACATAGGCGAATATTACGTACAGAAGCTCACATTTTTGCATCCTCCAATCTTCGCACTATCGGATTCGGACATTAGAACTCACGATCGCAAAAAACACATCCTCACTATCTGGCTTCTGAACTGATACTATTGGCTTCTCAACGTCAACATAAAATCCCGTGACAATGACATATACAGTAAACAGCCAATAGGGTGACGGCACGATGCACATTTATTCACATCACTAATGCATTACGTCACNCTGAGTATGAATGTCTTGTGTTTCGTTATTGTACCGCAAATTGCAGAGTTTGATGATGTCGAAGCTGTAAACATAGCAAAATGTGAGTAAGTACATATGTGTTGTGAGGCCAACATCGAACATGTCGTGCATTATTCACCATGAGTACGATTGTCTGTGGAGAGCTGAAATTAGACATCGTGCATAATTAACATTAAGCTAATTGACCAAGAAATCAACATAATACACTCTAATATATGTAAAANAATTAGACATCGTGCATAATTAACATTAAGCTAATTGACCAAGAAATCAACATAATACACTCTAATATATGTAAAACACTTTGAATCATTTATACAATTGCAGCCATCTTTGTAGGTTATTGTTTGGTGGTTGTTGGCAGCACAAGTTTACTTTTACACTTGACAAATGTCTAGAAGTATTAACTTTACTCGCCAACAGATGTCACACTAGGCGATCTCTAAGTATGTACCACAAATATAAGTAGTTGGCGACAATGTCGCACATGTTATTTATATTGGCATTTTTGAAAAAATTAATTTTTCATTAATTTATTAATTTAATGCACTCTGTGGATCTATACAATTAATCGACACAAATGTAACTTTATATAGTGGTTTATTCACTGTGCTTGCTTACAGGTGAATAATGCATGAAAATGGACCAAGCACTTATGGCCTGCCGGTGACTTTAGCGTGACATAAATGTGGTATTAAGTTGATATGCGATAGCGNAATGGACCAAGCACTTATGGCCTGCCGGTGACTTTAGCGTGACATAAATGTGGTATTAAGTTGATATGCGATAGCGTTAAGCTCTCAGATGAGCGGGCGGGTCTCTCCCCTCGGTACTTAAAAGGAATATAACAAATATTCCGGATGATTAAGTTAATGTTGCAGTGAAGTGATTACAGCCTAAATGATGGTACCGAGGGGGCTCGCGAAGCTGGCGACCAATGCCTCCGGTCTGGTCAGAGTGGGCACAAGGAGCTTGTGGATGCGTGGTTCATGTCAAATGTTCAGGTATACAAAACCTTGTTACCCAAGCTAAATCATAAAAATATATTAGTTTGTAGTCTGCCACATAGGTATAACCTAGTACCCAATTCTTGTGTTAACAGGGAGATAAACAATACAAACAAAGTTATTTCTAAGTAATGTAAATTGAAAGATTATTACAGGTTCCGAGATATTACTTTAATACCACGAAAATGTTTTACTAATCATGGATTTCATTTAAATGCAGGTAGTAAAAAAGTTTTCGCAGAATTAATCTATAAAGAGTATAAGGATAGAAGTATTGGACAGTCTTCGCCAATAGCATTAGAATGGAACAGGGATACTTTTACAAAGAACTAAGATATGAATATGATGTCAATATTTGACGTGAACCACACGTCCGTGAGCTCCTTGTGCCCACTCTGACCGCTGCAGTCACAACTACACCAGATACATCAGGCCACACCAACTACACCAGGACAAGACTGCATAGTGCAGGTCAACAAGAATGGAACTTGCACTTTCTTGCCAATAAGGATTACATAACTCAAGAGACCGACCTACTCATTTATTACAAGAGGTAACTCTTTTAATAAATGGGTAGGCGATCCGAAACTGCGTTTACCCCAAAGTCACGACAGTTGGGCGCACTGGCAATTGGTAGTTGCATCATAGCAGCTCGCACCGCAACATATGACGTGACAAACCACCAAGTGACATCGAACTGGCTTGTAGGCCGAAGCTGAAGTAATAAGTGCCCCAAAGTGTCACCAGTAGTGTGCAGAATTTTTACAAACACATAAACACCATCACTGCATTCACATCTACAGTCAGGGGTGTGTTTTATTGTGTTAACAGCAATCGAACATGGCAATCCACACCTCTTTGCCCAGGTGGACTCTTCCATTCCTTCAGGAGACAGCCACCTGGCAACATTGTAGCCAGTGAAATTCAGACATGTCACAGGTAGTGAAATTCAGACACTTTTTATGAGAAATTTATAATTTATTGTTTATTTATATAAGAGCAATTAGGTTTTCTAAAAGGGAGATTGTCTATAAAGGCGTCCATCGTTATAACATGAAATTTAGTGTATAGACATGCTCCGTCAACTTCACAACTTCTTTCTTAATAGACATTTGTTAATAAACAGGGGTATCACCAATGTATTCATTTAATTTAAACCATTTTTCACCATTGCAATCATATCACATAGTGTTCATGTAATGTTTCATCATTCGCCGTTTGACTTCGGTTCTCGTCACTCATGACGGAAACCGAGGTCACTCTGCAAGTTCGTCTCAGCACTTGGACCAGACCAGCGGCGTTGGTCGCCAGCTCCGTTAGCACTCTCGGTACCATCATTTAGGCTGTAATAATTTCACTGCCACTGCAATATTAACGTTAATTAAATTGAACACTTGTTTTATCTCTTTAGTGTACCGAGGGGAGAGCCACCTTCACTATCACCAGAAACCTTAACGCTATTGCATATCAACCTAATACCATGTTTATTTCACTCTAAGGTCACCAGCAGGCCGCAAGTGCTTGGTCTGTTTCCTTGCATAATCAAATGTAGTCAAGCACAGTGAATAAACCTCTTTACAAAGTTCAATTTGTGTATAGTTATTGTCCTCCGGGGCACATAGGTTACTGCACCCTTTTTAGTACCTCCCGCAATTTCCTAGTATATTTCAGGTGTACGAGACGGCCTACAGTCTCATCATAAGACACAAATAGTGTATCAGTAAGTACATGACTACATCATCAACAAACTGATGGAGGCATCCAGGGCCCCCTGGGCTGTCGANAAATAGTGTATCAGTAAGTACATGACTACATCATCAACAAACTGATGGAGGCATCCAGGGCCCCCTGGGCTGTCGACAGAACGACCGTCATCATTAACTCTCTACTGGATTATGGTACCAGGCAACTCAACACTCAACCAGTCCTGGGTAACCTCGATCACGTCATGTTGTTGATGTAACAAACTACAATGATTTTATTGTTGCCAGACATAATTTGTCTAATAGTATATTGAACATGTATTATCAAAACATAAGATCATTAAGAAGTAAAATAGATGAACTGTTGATCTTATTTGATCAATTAAAATATGAAAAATATGTTAATCTTGATATATTATGTCTTACAGAAACTCATCTAGCCCAAATGAAATGAACAGTTGATGCAGAATGGCATCCTGCCCTCCATACTGTTTTCCATGTCGCATGTCCTCCACATCAACCACACTAGTGTAGCTGCAGTGAACCACAAGTGCCGACACAAGTGCAGCATGTGTGTGTGTGAAAGTGCAGAGCAGTGCAGAACAACTACATAACCCCCCTCCCAGCGGGTGGGCAAGGTTGCATAATGGCAGACCCAGCATATATAATTTGTAGGGCAATTTATAAAGAAAGTGTTTGAAAGTAAAGAAATAGACACCAAGAGTGTAAACATTCATAAATGCCCCTACTAGCATTTCAGGGTTTTTATTTTGTAATTCTCAAATTCATGTGTTTTTCACCTCAGTTGTTTCACCCTTATTTCATGCCATCCAAGTGCAGGTTGTAACTGTTTTTATTCAGGGAATATGTATGTATTTATTTTGTTAATTTATCATACAAGTGTGAATGTCCATTTAATTTTTACAAGTTAAAGGCAAGCATAAAGAAGTGTNTTATTTTGTTAATTTATCATACAAGTGTGAATGTCCATTTAATTTTTACAAGTTAAAGGCAAGCATAAAGAAGTGTAGGGTTATCTGCATGCCGCCATAGTTCGCACAGTACGTTCTCGCCAGATTCAGTCGCCGTCGAGTGTTTCAAGGGGTCAGCACACGCAGTGTCGTGCTCAGGGTGCCTTCATGCTNCTCGCCAGATTCAGTCGCCGTCGAGTGTTTCAAGGGGTCAGCACACGCAACGTCGTGCTCAGGGTGCCTTCATGCTTACGTGCCAATCACCTTTAGCTACAATAGTCTAATGTAATCTACCAGAATCTGTTCTTTCTGCACCTGGAGATGCCACCCATTCTTCTCTGGGAATAGAATCGCCCAGGGAAGCTTAATACACCAATAATCCACTCTTATGCACAAATGTGTATTTTTCGCAGTTTTGCCTATCTGGCGGGCCGGGCCGCAGGTCAGGGTCCATAAAAAGTGTTCACCTAGAGTGATGTAAATGTTTCTGTGCAAGAGTAATTACATCCAAATTTTCAGACTTTGTGTCATTTATTTCAAGCACTGCCTTCTGGCATTTCGGGGTACGGGTCCCCTATAACCCACCTTCACCCTGTTTCACGTAAATTACTGAACAGCCAGCATGCTCAACTAAGAGCTTTCATAGTTTAAGGCATGTGGGTCAGCCTGAATAGGTCCACAGTATTTTCTATGTAAGTATCAGGAACGAGGGGATCTTCCAACATTTCACAGAGGGACTGTGTACATCCAGGCGAACGACCCACCATATGCTGAGATCATCACCAGCAGCAACAATTGGCACCACCTGCAGACGATGTCTGGCCCCTGGTCGAGTATCCAAATCCGCAAACAACTTAATAATGTTTTTCACTGCCCCTCAAAACTTCCCTTAACCCAACACCACCACACAGCCAACAGGCATATTAATCTACAAAAATGTATACTTGCATCTTTCTATTGTAGGGAAAATAAAAAACATGGCTTTGTCAGCATACTTGTAAGAAAGAATATACATTTTAGTACTGTTGATGAGTCTTATTATTATTATGAGCTGGATTTTTAATGTTGTGTTTATGTAGAACTGGATTGTTATTTGTATTGTATTATTTCGGTTTATAGAGCACTTAGTGGTAATTTTAAAATTTTTGTTAACCAGCTCGATAATATTTTGTGTAATCTGTATAACCATGACAAACATTTAATGATTTGTAGTGATTTTAATGTTCATTACATTTTGGAAAAACAGCAAAATAGTTTTTTGGACAGTACAATGCAAGGCTACTATCTTGTTTCAGCTGTGGATTTTCCAACAAGGATACAGTCAAACTAATGTAGAATTATCGATAATTTTTTATTAATTCTAATGCTGTTCCATTATTCTGTGCACTGAACCTTGCAAATGCATTATCGGTGCATTGTGCTCAACTTTTAAGGTATAGAATATAAATAGTAAAGATTAGTCATAAAGTAGTTCATAATGTAGTACATAAATCGAGACTACTGACAGAGGAAAATATGCTTTATTTCAAAAGAGCATTAAGTTTAGTCTCTTGCATGGGTGAAGCCACGGTGGGGCAGGGTGGTACACTTGCCCTCCTGGTTCATGTAGTCAAGTAAAAAATATATAAAAAGTTAAATNCATTTTAGTACTGTTGATGAGTCTTATTATTATTATGAGCTGGATTTTTAATGTTGTGTTTATGTAGAACTGGATGGTTTTTTGTATTGTATTATTTCTGTTTATAGAGCACTTAGTGGTAATTTTAAAATTTTTGTTAACCAGCTCGATAATATTTTGTGTAATCTGTATAACCATGACAAACATTTAATGATTTGTAGTGATTTTAATGTTCATTACATTTTGGAAAAACAGCAAAATAGTTTTTTGGACAGTACAATGCAAGGCTGCTATCTTGTTTCAGTTGTGGATTTTCCAACAAGGATACAGTCAAACTAATGTAGAATTATCGATAATTTTTTATTAATTCTAATGCTGTTCCATTATTCTGTGCACTGAACCTTGCAAATGCATTATCAGTGCATTGTGCTCAACTTTTAAGGTATAGAATATAAATAGTAAAGATTAGTCATAAAGTAGTTCATAATGTAGTACATAAATCGAGACTACTAACAGAGGAAAATATGCTTTATTTCAAAAGAGCATTAAGTTTAGTCTCTTGCATGGGTGCAGCCACGGTGGGGCAGGGTGGTACACTTGCCCTCCTGGTTCATGTAGTCAAGTAAAAAATATATAAAAAGTTAAATNAGCCACGGTGGGGCAGGGTGGTACACTTGCCCTCCTGGTTCATGTAGTCAAGTAAAAAATATATAAAAAGTTAAATACCTAATTAAAAAGTGTCGATTTGCCCTTGGCACATAAGGATGTGTGAAAATAATGATCTAAATAAAATCGCTCAAAACAAAATGCGCGTTCCGAGACGATAGATTAACCGTGCATGTGACTGTTCACAGGCACGGGGCCATTGAACATATACTTTAGCGGCCCCGACTGATTTGCAACCTCAGGTTGTCACACACTGTAGATGCTTATAGCGGTAAGTATCCACGAGTGATGGAAGCCTGTCTCCGTCTTGCTCTTACAGCCGAACCCTCTTCTGAAAGCGAGACCGCTCGATCGCCATTTAATTTACCAGTCAGTGGCAGTCAGTGTATACGTGATAGTGTGTTTTAGATGTCTGTGGATTTTCATTGAAAATATCGGTAGTAATTTTTTGGTTATGTATTTACAATAGATATTATAAACTTTTTTAGTGTAAAAGGTATGTATCTATTTTAACTTTATTTATCAATATCTATTCATAAATTTAAATGTATCTAAACATGTGTCTAAAACATTTTTAACTTTTTTACAAAATTGAATATAAATTTTTGTTATCATTGGTTATTACATGAATATTTTCAACATCNAACATTTTTAACTTTTTTACAAAATTGAATATAAATTTTTGTTATCATTGGTTATTACATGAATATTTTCAACATAATTTACTAATTCTTTAATAAATAAATGTGCATCACAACCTGATAAAGAATGAAGATATATTCCTAAAAATGGTGGCTTTAGATAATTTATATTACCTACAATTAGATTGAGCAGATCTTCTAAATAATCCTGTTAACTGTTCATGATATTTTACTTTTTTCTTTTTTTTTTTCATTAAAAATTTTTAGATTCATTTGATAATAATTTAATTTTCTTCTTTTTGATTAAATTATAATTATCTTATAAATACATTATTTNTTTTTAGATTCATTTGATAATAATTTAATTTTCTTCTTTTTGATTAAATTATAATTATCTTATAAATACATTATTTTACATTTAAAACCTGACATATCTATATAAATTTTAAGGAACACTTTTTATATCCTCTTCAAAAATATGAGATATTTTGAAATTTTCAAAATCTTATAATTATTCTTTTTTTAATATTTTCATTTTAAATTTGATATTGTATTATAATGTATTTTTTATTTTCTTTGTAATATTTTTTTAACATTGGAATAAATACTTTTGCTGCATCTTCACCAATACATTCTATTGGTTTTTATAATCGCCATTAAATAATTAATATAATAAGTAAAACATTCAAGTTCATGTTTTCGATATTTCATTTTATGAGATTTTCTCTGGATTTGGTTCACACGTATATTCGTTTTTCTAAAAAATTCAAAATCTGCAGGACAAACAAACTCAACTATTAATGAATGATAATATTTTTCAAAAATAATTTTTCTCAAAATTTAAGCATTTCTATTTTTACAGCTTAATTTTTTTTAACAATATTCTTCATGCACATTAAATTTTTTCATATTTATAGATTTTTTAAAACATCTATCACAAGGAAATAATTTTACATTAAATTTAATAAGTTGTGATGAAATTTATTTTGATAAATTTTATCCAAGATTTATGACTTTTATTTACATCTGTAAAATATATTAAATTAATTATTATTATCTTTTAATCGTTAATTATTTTCAAAATATAAATATTTAACTTTTAATCGAAAAATTAAACATTTATAANATTATTATCTTTTAATCGTTAATTATTTTCAAAATATAAATATTTAACTTTTAATCGAAAAATTAAACATTTATAGAAAAATTAACTTTCTTTAAAATTTAGATATACAGAATATTGTGTCATCAATTTTCATTGGCATTCAAAATAATTGTAATGACCAACCAGAGCATTGTGTTTCAAATTCTGTTATTTTTGTTAAAGTAGTTTCGAAAATATTATTTAAGAGTTTATTAAAATAAGTTTTTCTATATATTAATATATTTGTAGGTCTATGTGGTATTTCATGTATATCCTCATTATTTATATTATATAGAGAATAAAATATAAACATTTTTTTTACCATAATTTATTTTTAAGCTATTAATAATTCTTTTAATTATTTCTTCTCTATATGATTATAAAAATTCATTAGGATGAAAATAATATCCTTTATTTTCAATTGTGAATTTTTGTATTCTTGATCAAAATACTGTATATTTTTTTCTAAATTTCCTTCAATTTTTTATTTGAATAAAATCATTTGACTCTTTATTGTTAATTTTTAAGGATAAAATGTCAAATTTTTCTTTCCTTTTTAATAGTAAAAATATTTCCATCAAAATAATAAAAAGGCTTTTTTTTATAATTGTACGTTTTCATTTTTTTTTTTAATGTTTCTTATGAGACAATCTGTGTGTGTTTATATTATGCATTTTTGCTAAAGATTTTAATTCACGCCACGAATAACATTTTTAATAAAGTAAATTGATGTCGTTTTTTCAAGTAAATTTTTTATATATAAGAAATAGTAAATCAAATTAAATGTGATTTCATTCTATATTTTAAAAATCCTTATTTATAGAAAATTATCAAAAATATGGTGTGGTCCAGCTCTGTCGTTTATGTACTACTGTCTTCTTTTGGCCTTCTAACTGCAGAAGCTTGTATACTTACTGGAAGCACAATATTGATTATTATGCTTGTTAGAGAAAAATATTTAAATATTTTGCTAATATTTTAATTAGTGGCATAAACGTCCACAGAATATGTGGATACCTTGTTTTCCATATATAAGCAATGTCGTTACTCAGATAATTTTCCATTCATTAATAGTACTCCTATTCATAAACTGAAACAAATGAAATCTTCTCCGTGTGGGAGGGCGGGACAATCTTCGGAATTCTTGGATGCACCTCGAAGAGCCTACATATAAGATTTGATTGTATTTGTACCCCTCCCAACTGCGGGGTGTCTGCCATTTGCGAGTTGTTTTGTATGCCGTTTCCAATTCTTTGTTAGCACTTTAAGTAACATGTGGGTATGAACTGATTCATTCTTTCTTCTCTTTTGCTATAGAAACTTTTATACCTTCTGTTATGGCCATGTGTATAAAAGAAGGTGGTAGAAATTATGTATCATGTAGGGTCAGCTTTAAGCCCTTCCTGCCTACCTATTTGTATTAAGGTAGAAGTAAAGTGGATCTCCTTATAGTGACGCAGCCATCAACACAGTAAATGCAGAACACTTTAAAAAGTACTGTACGTATTTCCAAAATCCTTAGAAAAATATGGCTTGAGTTTCATATGAAAGATAAGTTATTGTATTTTTTTTAGTGTAAAATACGTTACAGTAGTCAGTTTCTTTAATGGTTAAATTAATTAATTAATAACTAAAATTTCCATTTTTACTTAAGAATGTGCATTTTTCTTCTCTGAATGAATTACAAAGTTAGTTTTACTAAAAAAAAACTTCATCTAATCAAATTAGCAGTCTTTTTCTATGCTTGTATCTGAGAAAATATTTGCATATCATATTATAGGTGTGCTAAAAGTTAAGTTTATGAAAATAATTTACAATACATATTACACCTGTTGACTAAATTATTAATTTTTAAAATTTAAAATAATGTCAAATACAACTTTTTTTTGCAAACAGACAAATATATTAATGTATAATTTCATATAAATCAATCGCAGTAAAAATAACATGACAAATTACAGTACATTCTTGGAAGTATATAAAAATTATATAATATAACTAGGAAGCTGCTGCCTTCGTAGCGCAGTGGTAGTAAGTAGAACTACGTGAAGATGTCGAAAGATGAATGAACAGGGAGGGTGAGGTGATGATGTGCGCGATAACAGGCCTGGCAATGGGTTGTGAACAGTTGGAAGAGTTCTGAGCACCTGTCTAACTGCAGAGGCGGAGGGGACGCGTGTCTACCTGTGTCTCTGGCTATCGCCACGAGCATTTGCTGCTGCCTAGAAAAATCACAGTGATGCAACTAATGCAATCATGAGCAACCAACAATTGCAGGTGTATGTTATTATGCCTGTTGTCATGCAGCCAAAAAAANTGCAACTAATGCAATCATGAGCAACCAACAATTGCAGGTGTATGTTATTATGCCTGTTGTCATGCAGCCAAAAAAAATTATCATTTTACTATGTAAATCGCACACATTTCCCTTATCTCAATTTGAAACTAAAATTTTATTCTGTATTTACTGTAAACTTACAATTATGGAGGCTGTCATGCGTAAAACTCAATAAAATGTAAATACAGCACACAACAAATATTGTAATGTATGTACTTGTCTATACAAT
>NQII01000044.1:321817-402974 GCA_002778355.1 Clitarchus hookeri
GGGGGAAGATGAAGGCTGGCGGGACACTTATTAAGTTAGGCGCTGAGTGACACCATGAGTGTAGGCAGCCACGCATCGCAACGTTCACGAACTTATTGACTGTACTATGCACTGGCGTATGGTGAATTGTTGCAAGGTAAGCTGTCGTTAGCTCTATGCCGTACCCTGTTGCCTGCTAGTTTACACTTCCACCACTAAAACGTAGCTTGGCAGCTGACGCCTCAGCGCACGTGCAATGGGTCCCTTGCTGCTCGCTTGTGAGTGGTTGGAATGCATTCAGTTTCCCTAGGCTGCACGGATGTTACTCACTTCTACTGCGTGCACCGAGAATGTACAGAAGTCAGCAAGCACCAGTTGACCTTGCAACGGTTCACCACACGCCGTTGGTACTTGGTACATTGTCCCAGACGAACGCGTATTTATGCAGTTTTGATCATGACTCTTGTTTCATGTTCTGATTTTTTTCGCGTGGGATTTACCTTTAACTACTTCCAACACCCAAATTAAGCTAATTATACTCAGGTTAGGAACAAAACGAGTTTTCTTACGGGAATGTGGAAAGAACTCACGTCTCTACTTAATCAAATGGATTGGGTCCAGAAGAAAATCAAGAGAAGTTGATGAAGGCAAGTTACTAATAGGTAGAGACGTGAAAAATTCGCTAGTTCAATGACCTGCAGACTAGACTCTACAGTCTTATGTACAAATATGTCAATATTAACTGCACATTGGTTGTCTGCTGTTACAGTGGAAGGAGGCAATTGGACACCGTTCTCCAGGAGGTGTCAAACACCACGTAGATTAATAGCTAAAGTTATATAAACGCACGTGTTTTGAATTCTAGCTTGTCCCGAAATGAATGCGCGAATTCTTCAGGTCTCTACTAATAGGTGGTGTTTAGGAATTATTGTATAGAGTTATATCTTGAAAGTCAGTAGAACGTTATGTGAATGATGTGTTATCAGTGCCATGAATAGGGCAGAATATCAAGTTTCAGTGTTTGTTATGCCATACGAAGAACACAAACGAGTTGCAAACAAATGAGCTCTCAAATACAAGACAGGAAAGTCGTAATTAGGACATAAACGTTATATTTATGCTTCCTACAATTCAATTGTCTGCTAAGGAGCGGAGCCTTCAAAAAATTATAATTATTTTTGCTAGTAGTGGCAGTAAGTAAAATATAACTCAAGGGGTTGGGTGCAAGTGTTATATTGTAAATGTAAGCTTGAATTACTGACAAATTTTATTGTTAAATCCTTTCAAATTTTAGGGAATATGAAGAAAACGTATTTAGTTCTTTTAGGATACTCAATAAATAAACATACGTAGGAGATTAACATTCACATAATAAGCCTAAATATTCCAACAAAGTTTAACAACTGAAAACTAATGATTTGCTCAAACAAAACATATTCACTCTTTGGTATCAAGGGGCTACAAATGATTAATTGATTTTTTTAAATCTAGGANTTTGCTCAAACAAAACATATTCACTCTTTGGTATCAAGGGGCTACAAATGATTAATTGATTTTTTTAAATCTAGGAACATTAAAACAATAGGCCTACAGGCTTTACATTAATATATGGTGATTTGCTGAATCAGGCCTGACTGATTTATTATCATCAAAATATTGCAAAATGTTGTAATATACTATAAAATTCAAATGTTAGAGACAGTGCCACGAAACAAATTATTGTTCAAAAAATTCCTGCCTCATTTTGAAAGCTTGTAGGTTAAAGTTTTGCTTGCTGCTATGTGCAGAGAAAATTGTTGACCCCATTACAAAATGAAACTGTAATAACTCATCTGAAATAGGCGAGGTGCTAAATACATCACTAAACGTTCACTCAGTTAATTGAATACTGTTACCTATACCAAATGCACTGCACATGTTTTTTTATTCAGAGATTATATTCAAGTATTATTATAGGTGTTATGCAAAAAATGTGATAAAATGCAGAAGGGTAACAATGACACTGTTGCTCTACTACTATAGTTTATCTTATCATTATAGAAAATTGGAAGAAACAATAAAATACACTTGTTTGCAGGAAATAATATAGTTTAAATGTGTTGGTAAGTATTTTTGCAAAACAGATCCTCTTAGCAAGCTATATTCCACTTTGTAAGGTGTTGCATAAACACAAAAGAAGCAAATTTATGTATGCTAACTCATCAGAGATGTACAAATGAGTAACTTTTGCAATATTTTATTAATGTGTCATTTAAGAGGTGCAACATAAGATCATTTAATGTGTTGACTGCAAAATAGGAAGCTAGGCAGCTTAAAATTAAATTACAGAATAAAATTTGTCTCAAATGTTAACTTTACACAAATAATTTCACAGGGGTCACTCATAGGACTCATTTATTACATGAATAAAAAGAAAACTACATGTTTTGTATTGTTTGGTGTTTGTATATACATTAGACTAATTATAATAATAATTTTTAATGGTGAAATCAATTTTCAATATTATTAATTTATTTTCCTTAAATTAATTATAAATGGTAAAATTAATTTTTAATATAGTTCATTAATTTTATCTTTAATTAATTATTTATGGTAAATAATCATCCATTTTATACATTTTTTAATTACTTCAAATTTTATACGACCAGCTCTGATATTTTTAATGGGAAGGAAAGGGACATATATTTGATATAAAACATTTAGCCAAAGATAATTAAAAAAAAATATTTAATGTAATATATCTTTTACATCACACAATATATATTTTTTTTCATGTCATGTTCTTCAGTGTAGATATTTCTCTTCTCCACCTGAGGCAAGTCCACCACAATCTCCAGGGAGCTCTCCTCACGTCCATCTCGAGTGGGGGCGTAGTCGACCTCTTTCGTTCCAGCGTCCCCCTTTCCCTTAACCAACCACATGGCATGACCATGTGCATGGTTCCCCGGATGTTGGGACCAGGGACTACCCAGGACGTTTGCAAGCACTTTTTTTTGGAGACTGCATATAAAGTTATTTGAATAAATATACTTTCCATTTTTTAAATTTCTCTAGTGCTGCATGACTGTACTACGTAGGTGGGGTTGCGATGCTGGAAATGAAAGTAACCCACCTGAAAAAGAGGACCTGGATAAGCCAACCATACATCTGACAGGTCGAGTATACCTCTTTCACGGCGACAGCGTGCCACCATTCAACAGTGCCACTATTCAACTACAGCAACACACCTGGCGAAATGAATATGGCTCTTGCATGTGCTACAAAATGCTGATGGGAAAAACACATAATGGGAAAAGTGCACAAGTACGCACAGAAGGACCTATCGGTAACACGCCTGACACGATAAGGGTACCTCTTGCTTGAGCTACAGCATGCCAACACACAATCTAACATAATGTCAGTCAAAATAAAATGGATACACAAAATAACTGGTCGTGTGGATGGTTGGTATGGTATGGTTATTGTACAATGACACACCTGACAAGATATGCATACTCTTGCATGGGATATAGTGTATTGCTGCAGCTGATGTTGAGATATATTTACATATCGCATTTATCATATCCATAAGGCTCTGTATTTATTCCATCTTCCATTAACTGCCTCTTGTCATCAGTACAAAATAGAGCTACAGTAACCGATCTAGCAACTTTACCAGACGCTTGTTTTCTTATATAGACGCTGCCGACCGCATCGCGTTACTCTGATTGGCTCCATACATCTGTTATTTGCATACGCACACATATACCAGTTTTTTTGGCTCTCCAGTGTATTTGCACTGTACACACATAGCCTTTACAACAGTAAATATTAAATGTACTTGCGCACTCGTAACTAATATTTATAGCGAGCGAGTGTACTCGAGTGTAATTTTTTAACAGTAAATCGCGGAAAGAAATGTGTATTTGGAACGCTAGCAAACATGTAAACGAAAATACTCCAGACGCAACAGTAATATTTTTTCTTGTTATTTCAAGCATGCATATGCATGTTTTATATACATGTGTACACGCATGTCTAGGGTGTCGACCCACGACACTGCAGGTACGGTGCCATGAGCTTTGCCACCTGTGTTTGTGTGTGCATAACTTTTATTAGGCAGTGGTTTTTTCCTTCCACATGCGTGAGTACTTGCATTATAACCTTTCGTTTCCTGAATAGGACAACATTTGTGTAGATACACACAAGAACAAAAACATCTTATTATGCAATAATGCGTGGCATTGTCGGCGGCAAGCTCAGACGGCGCGGTAGCCGCACGGCCTTGGGCTGGATACATCTGCAGCTGACAAATGCAGACCCCATCTCACCTCCCCTCCTTTGCCACCTCGCGCTGGCCGCGACACATCAGTAGTGCGCGCGAGAACTGTTACTACGAACTACCCTATGGTTCGTCTACAACCGGCATCGATTTTAATACCTGTAGCTCGCGTCTGTACATTATGTGACAATAAACTTGCTTATCATATATTTTTACACCAGCCAATCGGAATGCCATGGCAATTATTGATCCCGCCTATAATGTATCTTTTTTCTGTTTCCTGTCTTATGATATAGACATTTTCAAAACAGCAGCATTGTTCTATAATTGTAAATACAAGCGAAACATGTTCAGCATGTTAAGCACACCCACTTCACTTTCACGACGCAGCTCGGTTGTAAAAACAGCTGATTTTTTCTTAAGCTGTGTTTAATGTCAGAATTATGACATTTTTGATAGTAGACGTCACGGGAAATCTTAGAATACAGGACTGTCGACAAAAAAGAGAATCGAGAAATAACGACAAATTTAATGGTAACGAGAAACTTAGAATAGAACCCCTGAACTGGCATGAAGTGTTTTGGTCGCATTGCGTGTACCTATGGTACTTTCAGCGGTGACCCTATTATTTTGTTGGTGGAGAGTCTGTAGGAAGGTTCAATGCAGGGCCATTGAGTAGTTACGTATGTATCTGATCCATATATTTTGAGTTACAGCGCTTTTAAAAAACCGTATCTCGCAGTTTTGGAGTACTCCGAAATGGTGATTCTAATGCGCGTGGCGTCTTGAAAGTATGTACTCCACAGCCCTCGTCTGAAGTGTCTATTCTTTTCGTAGACGCACGTTTAATAGTTTCGAGGGAAAACGTGTATTTCAAACTCTCTGCTACTCAGTTCAAACGCCAGTTAGTCTGGAGCCTTAAGGTGCTGCAACCCGAACGTTTTATTGGAGGGTGCAACTACAACTTCTGCACCTGGCTGCTACACAGACTACACCAACTCGAAGAGGTGAAGCAAAAGGTAGAGAATGGTCAAATTAAATAAGGATGAGCGAGAGTAACATATTTTAAATTCCAGATTAGTTTAGTATGTATTCTGGATGTGGTAATTATTCCAATTCTGATTGACAGGGTCATGAATGGTAAAAATCAATAAGATCCTTAATAAAAGCCAGTAGGTTATGTGACAAACACGCATGCGCGCGCGCACACGCACACACACACACATNATAAGATCCTTAATAAAAGCCAGTAGGTTATGTGACAAACACGCATGCGCGCGCGCACACGCACACACACACACATCTACACTGGAGAGGCAAAAAACTGGTATAGGCTTGCGTATGCAAATAACAGAGGTATGTAACCAATCAGAGTAACGCGATGCGGTCGGCAGCGCCTATATAAAACAACAAGCGTCTGGCAAAGTTGCTAGAACGGTTACTGCTGCTACAATGGCAGGTTATAGATGTAAGTGAGTTTGAACGTTGTGTTATAGTCGGCGCACGAGAGATGGGACATAGTATCTCCAAGGTAGCGATAACATTTGGATTTTCGCATACGACCATTTCACGAGTGTACCGTGAATATCGGGAATCCGGTAAAACATCAAATCTTCGACATAGCTGCCGCCAGAAAAAGATCGTGAACGAACGGGACAAACGACGACTGACGATAATCATTAAACGTGACAGACGTGCAACCCTTTCTCAAATTGGTGCAGATTTCAATGCTGGGGCATCAATAAGTACCAGCCAGCGAACTATTCAACGGACCATCATTGATATGGGCTTTCGGAGCCGAAAGCCCACTCGTGTACCGTTGTTGACTGCACGACACAAAGCTTTACGCCTCACCTGGGCCCACCAACACCGCCATTGGACTGTTGATGACTGGAAACACGTTGCCTGGTCTGACCAGTCTCGTTTCGAATTGTATAGGGCGGATCGACGTGTACGGGTATAGAGATATCCTCATGAATCCATGGACCCTACATGTCAACAGGGGACTGTTCAAGCTAGTGGAGGCTCTGTCATGGTATGGGGCGTGTGCAGTTGGCATGAAATGGGACCCCTGATACGTCTAGATACGACTTTGACAGGTCACAGATAGGTAAGCATCCTGTCCGATAACCTGCACCCATTCAATTTGTTTGTGCATTCCGACGGACGTGGACAATTTCAGCAGGGCAGTGTGACACCCCACACGTCGAAAGTTGCTACCGAGTGGCTCCAGGAACACTCTTCTGACTTTAGACACTTCCATTGTCCACCTAAATCACTAGAGATGAACTTTATTGAGCATATCTGGGATGCCTTGCAACGTGCTGTTCAGAAGAGATGATTCANTCCACCTAAATCACTAGAGATGAACTTTATTGAGCATATCTGGGATGCCTTGCAACGTGCTGTTCAGAAGAGATGATTCACCAGGAGTTACCGCCACTCACAGGGCTTATTCCTTACATCATTTGGAGCAAAATATATCATATTAATATGGGTCTTATTCCCAATATTTACAGCGTAATTCGAAAGATTTGAACAAGGCTAATAAAATAATAACCATTTCAGAAGTAAATACAGTGATGTATTATCAAACCGTATTGTTTACAGTTGAGCATCACAATTGCGTCTAACAAGCTAACAAAATATGTTCCATACACTTGATCACACGCTTATGAACCGCACGTGTTGCTCTACGTAGCTGCACATGGCTGTCTTTTATTTCTGTAACGGCATACATGATACGGGCACGTAGTTCCCCACGTGTTTTTTGTGCAGTCTTTTGGTAAACAGTATCCTTCATACAATTCCCGTATACAGTATTCTAGTGATGATCGATCTGGTGATCGAGGAGGCCAGTGGTGAAAACTGCCTCGTCCTAGCCATCTCTCAGGGAACTGCGCATTTAAGAGTTCAACCACAGCACGGTGGAAGTGAGGAGGTGCACCACCATGCTGGAAGATCATACGACGTCTCACTGCTAACGGAATATCCTCAAGTAACAGCGGCAGTTATTCTTGCAAAAATATCAGATACACCACACCAGTCAAGCGTCCCGGGAAAATGAATTGCTCAATCAGCTGATCGTTAAGACACCATACCACACATTGATGCTGAAACGGTGTTGAAAACTTCTTTCCACTGTAGGGCGGGTATGCTGATTGTTTAATTACTCTGAAAATATTGGGATAGCACCCACATTTATATTACATATTTTGCTCCAAATGATGTAAGGAATAAGCCCAGTGAGTGGCGGTAACTCCTCGTGATTCAACCTGTATGCGCAATGTTTGATTCGAAATTAATAATTATAAAATAAGGGATATATATAACTACAGGATATTTATGTAACATAGTTTCTCAATTTAGTTTTCAGGCAAGATTTTGAGAGCCGACGAGGGTGAAGTGAGGTGAGTGTGGAGCAGCGCCGGAATGTAATAGCGGGGGAAACGAGATATCCCCGAGAAACACGATTCCCACAAGCGAAAATCTGGCAGCGATCCTGACAGGAATTGAACCTGGTTCACCTAGGTGGGAGCCGGCTAGTGTAACTACACAATTTTTCGGTATTTGTAGCTCGAGAGTGTGTGATACACAAATACACGCTAAACTTGTTCTATACATCGTACGGTGTTTAAAAAAAAAACCAACGAAATCTCAATTTTGCAAAACTCTTCTCAACCATATTTGCGATAAATAATTTAATAAATGTGATTACATACTCTGAAATTATTTCTCACTGCGTACAGTTCTAGTTATTAAATGCAACTGGATAAAATATTTGAAACTAATCTGTTGAGAAAATCAACAGAAATGTATACGANAGTTCTAGTTATTAAATGCAACTGGATAAAATATTTGAAACTAATCTGTTGAGAAAATCAACAGAAATGTATACGATATATAATAATTATTCAGGAGTACCTGCAACTATACACTATAAGATAATATTCGCAAATTTACCGCATCACTGAATACGTACAGTGAGAAAGCGCGAAATGTTAGTTTTTCCACATGCATCCATGGTAGCATTCCTACATTTGCTGAAGAAAGTGTTTAATTCGTAGGGAAGTTACCAACTCTGTATTGTACAGACGCTAAACATTCCTAAATTTGTAGCTTGATGTGAGGTAAATTTCCCATNGGAAGTTACCAACTCTGTATTGTACAGACGCTAAACATTCCTAAATTTGTAGCTTGATGTGAGGTAAATTTCCCATACGATACAATCTAAATTTGAATCAGTGAAAACGGCTCCACTTAAAATCGGTGGAAAACCACAGGTTGTTTCAGTGAAACAATTTTACTGATATAAGTGACGTGAAACAATTTCACTGATTAAATAAGTGACGGCCAACTTCGTGCTCGGAATTGAATATGGTTTTTATTGAATTTAGCCAAGTAATTACGATAAATATTTCCGACAATCACCGTTTATATTACGCAGTTAAAAGTTATTTAAAAATATATAAAAATGAATATTGCGGTGTCCAGGATTTGAACCCTCAACATCCCGTTAACATTACCAATCACGCCACTAAAATAAATTTGACTACAATGGTGAAAAAATATGTTTTCTAATGCATCCATCGGAAATATGTCGCTTTAAATTGTATGTCCTTTCTTTTCGTTTTTAGTTTGACTGGTAACATAAGGATTGTTAAAACAAATAGCACGTATAAATGTACTCACTTCGCCACATTTAATGCGGGTTTAACCTTCGAACCGAGAGCTATTATCATTTCGTGATAACGAAATGAAAGACGTAAAAACGAAATTAAAGACTGAATTTTCAATTTGCCTCGTAAAAAAATATTATAAAAGATAAGTGTATGGCTTTTATTAGCTTATGTGTTGTTTAATTTGATACACATTGTTTAACTGATCCATTAGTTAAAAAACAAACTACTAAAAAACAGTGAATGAAAAGGTTGACGGATCAGTGTAAAATGTCACTTAATCATTAAGTGAAGGAAAACTGGTATTTTTCACTAATTTGTTGATTAAATTGACTGAAATGATTATAAGAAAGGCGTTGTTAACATATTTGAATAGTGAAATTCTCACTGATTCAGATTAAAACTGTTTATAGGTTAAAATATTTCAATTCAGTTTACGAAGAATACTAGAAACGTTTTAGTGTGTTTAGTAATTTTTTATTTGACAATACTGCAAACCGATACTAGATACAACGAAACGCGTACCCTGACATTCTGTATTTAAGGCAATTTTGTCACAGCTTCTGTCTTGCGATGTATCGAAANTACAACGAAACGCGTACCCTGACATTCTGTATTTAAGGCAATTTTGTCACAGCTTCTGTCTTGCGATGTATCGAAAATTTTATCTCGGCAGGGCATAAAGGACAGCTTTCCAAAATTATCCTAACTGATACAAATGCACTGTCTCCCCACCCCCCTTTTTTTACGTGCGACAGCCAAGAATAANTTCCAAAATTATCCTAACTGATACAAATGCACTGTCTCCCCACCCCCCTTTTTTTACGTGCGACAGCCAAGAATAAATACGTGATTATTTTTGTTTAGAAAACGACACAGCTGATAACAAAAACTACTATCAAATTGTACCAACTTTGGAAATATACTGAGCATTAGCAAAACTCAACACGATATCTGTTCTGCCAGGCTTTAAAAAAATCACATAAAATTAGTAAGTATACCTGACTCTTTAACTAAGCCGTAGAATTTCTGAAATCCACGGTTTTATACGAAGTTGCTAAATGCATTTATAAAATGCTCAATTTCAATAAATAAACACGCTTCAGATGACTGTAGGCTGTTCACGGTAAAGTGAGCACTTTTGAAATCAAGTTTTGAAAAAAAAATACGCTGCCCGTAAAAAGAATATGATTATTGTACACACGAACATGGAGGCTACCTCCCTGTTAAGTTGGCAGCGAAGGAAGTAAAATAATTCTAAGTATTGACGTTGTAGCGAGGATAGNTGGAGGCTACCTCCCTGTTAAGTTGGCAGCGAAGGAAGTAAAATAATTCTAAGTATTGACGTTGTAGCGAGGATAGTAATAAAATTAATGCCAACTAAAATTTTTTTCTTTATACATATGGGAAAAAATAGGAATATTAATAACACATTTATGTTCCTAACAATTTCATGTCTTCACTTGACCGACGCTTGAATATAGTGGGAAGGTTCACGGCAACGTTAAATTTTACATATAGTGGAAGGGTACAAAACGAGGAGAAAAGCAGATCCAAAGCAGGGCTTTCAAAAGTGCACACTTTACCGTGAACAGCCTTTAAGGAATGTACCTTTAAGTGGACCGCGCATTTCGAAAACACTACTTTAAAAGAGTTGAGTTGNTGGAGGCTACCTCCCTGTTAAGTTGGCAGCGAAGGAAGTAAAATAATTCTAAGTATTGACGTTGTAGCGAGGATAATAATAAAATTAATGCCAACTTAAATTTTTTCTTCATACATATGGGAAAAAATAGGAATATTAATAACACATTTATGTTCCTAACAATTTCATGTCTTCACTTGACCGACGCTTGAATATAGTGGGAAGGTTCACGGCAACGTTAAATTTTACATATAGTGGAAGGGTACAAAACGAGGAGAAAAGCAGATCAAAAGCAGGGCTTTCAAAAGTGCACACTTTATCGTGAACAGCCTTTAAGGAATGTACCTTTAAGTGGACCGCGCATTTCGAAAACACTACTTTAAAAGAGTTGAGTTGAGAGGATTTTCCGGCACTTAACAGCCACGTATTGAGCGCCAGTCGGGGAGAAATGAGGTGGAGATTGAGCGCCAGTACCAGAATGCAAGGGCGAGTACAGAAGGAGTGTCCCTCGAAAACTCGCCGGCCAACGGCATCGCCCGCCATGTTTCCCACTTGCGAAAATCCAGGTGGCTCACTCTGGGAATCGAACCCGGTTCGCATTGGCGAGTGGTTAGCGGCCCGACCATTCGACTACCGCCACCCCTACTATTTTAAAGTCTGGCAAAAAAAAAAGCCGACAGCTTTTTCGGGCAAAAGCGCAGGCCTGCTAAAAAAACAATGTTACAGGGCACGTGATGAGAAACTGCGTTGGACGACTGAATAGAATTGCGCCGCATGTTTAACGCCGGCAGAACGACAGGGTCACCACGCGAACTGCCATAGATGTATGTTGAGCGACGGAAAGAACTGTCGTCCAGCCGAGTGCCTTGTGCGTGCCTGTACGTGGACCGGCCGGTGTCTTTCTTAGTGTTTCATTTCCCCGTGCCTCGTACCCAGCAAAGCTCCTGTGAGCAGCGTGCTTGGGTATCCACGACTCGAAAATTGTTCTCAACATTTCTAGCCCAGTACTTACTTCTTCATTGTGACATTAAATAACAGTCTTCAAAAAAAGTAGGTGTATGGTGGAAATTACCTTGACAATACTAATAAAAGAAACTATATACATTTTTAGTGTATATGATTTCTTGTAGAAATTTAAAATTGAACAAAATAAATATGTTGATCTACAACTCAAAATAATTGTTCATATCGTCAGAATGTAGAGAGAATATTTTCTTAGTAATTTTGTACGTTTTTCACACGTATATTAATTTTGACTTGTGAAACAAAATTTATAGTCAAAATGGTTAAAATTTAATTCATTATCGCAGGTAAAACAAGTGTCGGATCTCAAAGTGGAGAAGGAGGCCGCGGTGGTGTAGTGGTCAGACTGCAAACCTCACAGCTAGGTGAACCGGGTTCGATTCGGGCGGGGTCGCTCCCGGATTATCGCATGTGGGAATCGTGCCGGACGATGCGGCTGGATGGCGAGTTTTCTCGGGGATATCCCGTTTCCTCCGCCCTTGAATTCCGGCACTGTTCCATACTCACCTCACTTCCCCCTAATCGGCTCTCAAAACCTCGATGTTACTAGCAGCCCGAATCTTGACACTCCACTCCACTTCACTCAAAGTGGGTGAAGTGAGGTGAGTATGGTGCAGCGTCGGAATGAAGGGGTAAGGGAAACAGGAGATCTCCGAGAAAACCCGCCGACCAGTGACATCGTCCAGACACGATTCCCACGTGCGAAAATTCGGGAGTGACCTCGCCGGGAATCGAGATCTGTTCGTCTAGGTGGGAGGAGAGCAGTGTAACCTCTACACCACCGCGGCCCCAGATTTCAAAGAAATGGTCAATGTGACACCCGTGCGATTTCAAGAAACTCTATAGCTTGAAACAAACTTTGTGTCGAGATAACTTTACGAAACCCTTACAAATCAATATTTACGCAAAAAAAAATTTATGGATAACATTTTTACATTATTTCATATTTCTATCAGTTATCGTTTATAACTATCACATAATGAAGTCATAAAATATCCTCAAAATCTAAAAAAAAATGTTTGGTTGTTGAACGATCTTGCCGACCTCCCGTGGCGCAGTTGGTGGTGCGCCGCTGGTCTGGGGTGCGGGAGGTTCTGTGTTCGAATCCCAGGTAAGGCATGGGTGTTTGTTGAAGTTAGGTAGTAAGTTAGTTTGTAAGCCGTCCCATGATAAGCCTTTAGGCATAATTCTAGGTGACGTTAACAAGCCCTTTACAATACCATACAACAAAATACAATTGNCCATGATAAGCCTTTAGGCATAATTCTAGGTGACGTTAACAAGCCCTTTACAATACCATACAACAAAATACAATTGAATGATCTCCACAAACTGTTTCTGCCTTCCAAATATTAAAATTATATTTCCTAAAACTACACGTAAAATGTAATCGATGTTTTATGTGAGATTTTGGTTGCGCCTAAGCCCCTGGCAAAGTGTCAAGTTTTTATGTAAAGCTGCTTCAAACAAAGTATATCTAATAAAGTCGGAAGGCTGTGGCGTTACTGAAACCTCATGAAATTTGCCAAATTGGTTTGAAATATTTGGATGGTTCCAGTTTCCAGATAAAATTTTCTATATTGCTCCAGTAGTCAAATTTCTTTGATGGTTGGTGATTCAACCAGTGAGAATCGTGCACAACAACAACTGTCATTTCCGACCACAAAAAACAGTAAAATGGCGATCAGTATTTAGAAAATAAAGAAGGTTATGGAGATAATTAATCTACTATATGTAATATCTGCCAGGANAAACATTAAAATGGCGATCAGTATTTAGAAAATAAAGAAGGTTATGGAGATAATTAATCTACTATATGTAATATCTGCCAGGATACGAATGATTTTGAAAGTGCACATTAAACAAGAACATGAAAAAAAAATCCAAAGCAATACATTTTGTCACGCAGAATATAGTATTATAACTTTTTAAAAATTTAGTTCAGAAGTTAAAAATAAATCACGAAATTCTTATACCTTTGTGGGCTGCATAGTGAGACAACAGTAGGCAGTACCCCACTTTGAAAATATGTTTATTCAGACTAGCTTAGTAAAATAAACAATCTTTGACATATTGCCAGATTTTCAAAAATATAAAAATATTCGTTTTATGGGAGAATTACAACGTCGTATTTTGTCTTCAAATCTTATTGTCAAATGTATATTTGAAGGAGATCTGACATTGTGGAGGAGCTTTAGAATCTGAGGTTTTTAGCGTCGACTGGTATGAACTGAAATTGAGATGGAGCAATGATGGGAATGAAACACAACGGTAGCGAAAACCCACCGACCAAACTAAAACTTCCGCCACGTTTTCAAAATGCAAAGATCCGGGTTTTGTACCAACGGGATTCGAACCCGTTCTGCGGTGACTGAAGACAAGTGGCATGATTACGTCACCCCCACGACCTCCAAAATTAGATGGAGTGATAACTTCCTAATTGCCGTGATACACTTGCAATAAGGTTTCTCGAGAAGATTAAATCATAAGTAACGACCATTTATAGAGCATGGTTACTTTGTTACGATTAGAATTTAAGTTTATCATATTATGTGTGAAACTTTTGAAAATTTGAACTATCTAATAGGTACTAATAATAATCTACGAGCAAAATTTCAAAGTGCTTTTCTAAGGCCGGATAAATGAACTTAACGTTTTTCGTCGTAATACAAGAAAAATACGAGTCTAATTACTCACAGGAATGTAAACAAATTTCGACAAAGACTGGTTCATGCTGCACTAGGTATTGTCTAAATTAGAACATACTCAAAAGTACTTCAATATTTTGCTTCTGGGTGCTGTGAGATGTAAAACATTTCGATAGAAAATATGAAACCACATCCGAAATTTGTTTGAATCTTTGTTAACTTCCATTGGCAATGCAGATTACTCTGTAGAACCTCTGATAAAGCCATTGGAATAGAGGGTAAAAATGGTTCAACTTATATAAACTTGTGAACACCAAAATATTAAGAACTTTATTTCTTGTTATGTACATTTTTTCCGCTTTTTGTTCCATTTATTCTCAGTTTTGTTAAATGTTTTTTTTTTTTAAATTTTATATGAATGGGTCAGTGTTATCCAGATTTCCATTTGTTTATTCTTCGCCGCACGAAAAATTTTTGGTTGATTACGTTGCTGTATGTTTTGTTTGTTTTTTGCCTTGGACCTGTTTTGTAGTCAGCATATAGAATAGGAAAAGTTCACTTGAATTCCGCCTGCCTGGCGCTTGAACTGCGTTGCAGTGTGTTTTGTTTGTTTTTTGCCTTGGACCTGTTTTGTAGTCAGCATATAGAATAGGAAAAGTTCACTTGAATTCCGCCTGCCTGGCGCTTGAACTGCGTTGCAGTGTGTTTTGTTTGTTTTTTGCCTTGGACCTGTTTTGTAGTCAGCATATAGAATAGGAAAAGTTCACTTGAATTCCGCCTGCCTGGCGCTTGAACTGCGTTGCAGTGTGTTTTGTTTGTTTTTTGCCTTGGACCTGTTTTGTAGTCAGCATATAGAATAGGAAAAGTTCACTTGAATTCCGCCTGCCTGGCGCTTGAACTGCGTTGCAGTGTGTTTTGTTTGTTTTTTGCCTTGGACCTGTTTTGTAGTCAGCATATAGAATAGGAAAAGTTCACTTGAATTCCGCCTGCCTGGCGCTTGAACTGCGTTGCAGTGTGTTTTGTTTGTTTTTTGCCTTGGACCTGTTTTGTAGTCAGCATATAGAATAGGAAAAGTTCACTTGAATTCCGCCTGCCTGGCGCTTGAACTGCGTTGCAGTGTGTTTTGTTTGTTTTTTGCCTTGGACCTGTTTTGTAGTCAGCATATAGAATAGGAAAAGTTCACTTGAATTCCGCCTGCCTGGCGCTTGAACTGCGTTGCAGTGTGTTTTGTTTGTTTTTTGCCTTGGACCTGTTTTGTAGTCAGCATATAGAATAGGAAAAGTTCACTTGAATTCCGCCTGCCTGGCGCTTGAACTGCGTTGCAGTGTGTTTTGTTTGTTTTTTGCCTTGGACCTGTTTTGTAGTCAGCATATAGAATAGGAAAAGTTCACTTGAATTCCGCCTGCCTGGCGCTTGAACTGCGTTGCAGTGTGTTTTGTTTGTTTTTTGCCTTGGACCTGTTTTGTAGTCAGCATATAGAATAGGAAAAGTTCACTTGAATTCCGCCTGCCTGGCGCTTGAACTGCGTTGCAGTGTGTTTTGTTTGTTTTTTGCCTTGGACCTGTTTTGTAGTCAGCATATAGAATAGGAAAAGTTCACTTGAATTCCGCCTGCCTGGCGCTTGAACTGCGTTGCAGTGTGTTTTGTTTGTTTTTTGCCTTGGACCTGTTTTGTAGTCAGCATATAGAATAGGAAAAGTTCACTTGAACTCCGCCTGCCTGGCGCTTGAACTGCGTTGCAGTGTGTTTAAAATACTGTTTTTTTACGAAACTATTAAACGTGCCTCCCGGTATGCTTACCTACGAAAATACATCATATCCCAGACGAGGAAGGAATGTCACTCTAGGTAAATGTTACCCTATAGCCCTTTAACATAGTTTACAACGCCTTTTTCAGACTGCCGTATCTTAAAACGTACCAGCCGGACGCGAGCCAAACTACGCTATGAGCATGTATTGAACTTTGCTACAGAGCTTTCATCAATAAAATGACAGGGTCACCCCTGACAGTCCCGTAGGTACATGCAGTACCACGAGAACACTACACGCCAGTTCAGAGCCCTGCGCGTAGCGGCGATGGCGCTCTTGTAGCGCGTGCCAGTGTAGCCCTTATAGCTCCCACGCTTCTCGGCCAAAAAAGGAGAAAAATGACGCACGACAGGCGGGAGCCTTAGAAAAGTAAAAGGTTTCCAAATTTGCTCATTCTTGCATAATAAATATTAAAATAAAATGGAAAGCAAAAATAAATTATTTCAGTATTCTCAATTGTTTCCCAAACACTTTTAATTTAACGATAAGACATTGGGCTACTTTCCTTCTGTCGTTACCAACTTTACTAGGCGATGACCATACAGTGTGCCCATTAAAACATGTGCAGGTAGGGGCAGTGACTTTTTCAAAGGTTGATTTCAAAAGTGCTCAATTAACCNAGTGTGCCCATTAAAACATGTGCAGGTAGGGGCAGTGACTTTTTCAAAGGTTGATTTCAAAAGTGCTCAATTAACCCTGAGCTGCCTATAATCAGCAGTGAATTTTCTTTCAAAGGTTGATTTCAAAAGCTGCTACTTAGCCTTGAAGAGCGTGTTATAGTCTATTCGCGGTTTCTTCACACTTCCTTAGTAAAACATTATAAACATCGCACCATTTATGACGTGTTTGGTTGTTTCCTAAATATATTATATGTAACAAGCGTTTTATACTTATATTTAATTAATTTGAAAGTTTATTTTTATTTTATTTATATAATATATTTCATTTATAATTGACACGAGTAAAAACAGTGAGAAAGTAGGTATGTTGGTAATGCCTAGGAAGAAATAATTCTAATACAAAATATCATTACATATAGTGAGCACGAATGCCGCGCTTTGTTCCTCTGGTGTAATTTTCTAGACTCAGTTAAGTTTTGCTTGCATGAGGCGGAGGAATATCCTGGAAGTAAAGGCTATTCACGATAAAGTGAGCATTTTTGAAATCAACCTTTAAAAAATGTCACTGTCCCTACTTTATTATACTTTTTTAACGTGCACACTGACGTACAGGTGCCTATTAAAGTTGATATCGACGGAGAGAAAATAGTTCTATATCTTAACAGTAAGTTAAAAGTGTTACGTAAACATTTGTAAATAGAGTAATAATTTTTTTTAATGCATATAAGAGTAGGAATGAGAAAATTGGTAAAATACATACTTTTATAATAATATCACTTCACTTACCGACGCATGAATAAAGCGATAAGGCCCATGGCAATGTTAATTTTACATGCGATGTAAGAATACTCGAGATGCATACAACTATATCTTAAGGTAGAAGTAAAGTGGATCTCCTTATAGTGATGCAACCCTCAANTCATACAACTATATCTTAAGCAGGGCTGTCGAAAGTACTCATTTTACCGTGAGCAGCCTGTAGATCTAGAGCAGGGCTTAAGAAAAGCGTGNGCATACAACTATATCTTAAGGTAGAAGTAAAGTGGATCTCCTTATAGTGATGCAACCCTCAACACAATAAATGCAGAACGCTTTAAAATTNTGAAGTAACCGTGAATGGAGTATAGTTTGGGAACGGCCGGGAGGACGCCGAGCTACGAAGGGAAGGCGCGGAAGCGGCGGCCTTGTTTCCGCGGCAGTCGCGAGGCGTCTTCAAGGTCACAGCGCCCGACGCGACGTCCGCGTCAGGGGAGCTCGCTGGCCTCCAGCGCGGGGCTGCGTTCTTCGACGTGCGCTCCGAAGGCGTGCCGGGCCCCAAGGTTGCGGCCACCCGGTGTCAATGCCACCGCCAGTTCGAGTCCTCTCGCGAGCCTCCTTCTCTTCTTCTTCTCCTCCTCCTCCTTCATCGGGAGTTCCTCTCCTTCGCCTGCTCCTCCCGCGCCTTCGTAACCAGTTTAGCTTCGCGCCCCGTGCCTGAGCGCTGTAATGGCCAGGTCGTGGTTGAACGGCCGTGCTGTATAAAGAAGGTGTGCCCCGCGCCGGCTTCCAGTATTCGACTAACTGCCACTGAGGAGTCATGTTGGGCCAGGTGAGTCCACAATCCGTCGTCGCTTGCTTCTCGGCGCATCCACGTGTGTCGATTTTTTTCCTAACTCAGCTTGTGCGAATTATGATAGACAGTGAAGTGATTACAGACTAGTACCACTGATATATTTGTTTAATTATTCAATTTATACACGTTTTGACAATGCCCTCAAGACACGATTAAAACATTTCAAATGCTGTTTATGTGTTGTCACAACCTAAACGGGCCAGTCATGATTCAAAAGAATATTCTACTCCTGGAATATGAAATCTTAAAGACCAGGGGTTGCATACCTTTATTTCAGAAAAATATATTATGTTTATTTGCACTTTATTCAATGCATACTTCATTGCACTGATTAAATAAAGACAACAATCTTTGTCTTTATCATTCCTTTAAGCATTTTAAGATTTTGCGTTTGTTTTATAGGTTGTGCAAAATTGTTATATTTGCTTTTAGGTTATGAATTTATTATTTTTGAAAATAACTATTACATTTATTGTTACTGTTCATAACTAGTATAATCAATTATCGTATCCATGGTGCGAAAAAAGCAAATCATGCATGAACACTTTCCAGTGCTTCAACCAGTCTCCTCGAGAATTGTGGACATTATGATATTACAGCCTCCTTTTGTACCTGTTTGGACTATTGCTTCGTTATATATTTTGTTTGCGATTGTAATGTGAGTGTTTCTGAGATTATGAAGTTCTACTTTTATTACTGGGCGCAAGAAGTTATTTATGAATGAACTTAACGGTGAAGTGAACTTTGGATATCAGAACGTGTTCCAGTTGTGATCGAAACAGTTGTGACTAGCCATAAATCATGTACCTTAATGTGAATTCGTGAAAAGTGTCATTCATGGCGGTCTTGCAGAGAAAAGTATTAGGCTAATAAATGCAAGTGCTTTATGACGTTAAGCGCAATGCCATCAGCTTAAGAATTACCACACCTCATAGTCTTGACTGATCATCTGTCACTTGAACACGAAAAGCTTTCTTAAAAGGCTGGCAACTTATTCATAGATGCATTGTTAACATTGCAGTAGAGCGTAGAAAATGACAGATGATATTTTATATTGAGTTTAAACACTAAATTTGTATTAACACCTTCCCCTGTTGTTGTAGCACAAATGATTTGGTAGAGAATTGTAGCCGGTATTACGTTTGTTTCACTAATCATAGTGAAATGCACTCCTGAATGCTAATTGCCATAGAAACTGTATACGAACGGTCGATCAGCATTTTTTAACTTTCGGTCCCATATGACTTGATTACAGTGCAGCCAATCAAATGAAATAATTTATTTTCAACAAGCTGATTTTGTTGCCACAATTAATTCTGATAGGTCTCTTAACTGCTTCAAAACTTTCCAGGCAACGTAATATTTGCTATCTAAAAACTAAATCGTTATATAACTATACCAAGACGTAAGACAGTCGCAGTGACTGGTTGATGCCAGTTGTGGCCACTGCTTGTGCCTTTAGTTCGATTTTACAAATATTACTTACTGTATGTTAGATGCTAAACATGTACTCAAATCACAACTACTCTATGCACAAATGATTCCTAGGAAGCAGAAATTTAAAACAAAGCTTCACACACTATAAATTTCCCAAATTAAATTTAATCTTTTGAAGTAATTGGCAGCAAGTTTTCCTTCCAAAAACGTGGTCTTTTACACACTTTACAAGTCCTCCAGAAAGTTAAGAGTTTGAAGTTTCTTGTGCGACAGTCATTGTAAACAAAAATTCGAATTTACGGTATTACCTAACCGCATTAATATTCTTATATTATTATGTTACAAACAAAAATACAGAATACCAACCAGAAAACGTTAAAGAATGCACACAGNATTAATATTCTTATATTATTATGTTACAAACAAAAATACAGAATACCAACCAGAAAACGTTAAAGAATGCACACAGCTGCATCCATGCGATTGTTTCCACTGATTTATCTTTGCGGGCATCTAGCTAGAATTAATGTGAAGTGATAGTACCTGTGAAAAACCTGAATTTATTATCAAGACCTGATAGAATTCAGACTTCTGTAGTTGACAGCCACTTTATTCTATTGCAGGTCCTCTAAACAACATCTAAAAAACAGAGCTATTAACAAACCTTCAGATAACAAGGACCGAAATCCAAGTTACCTGATAAAATGTAAAATTTGTCAGCTAAATGGATTAGGCAACAAACTAATAGGCGCGACTATAGGTTGCATTCAAAAATGTATTATAGGCAACAGGTCATTGAATCCTCGGAATCCTACTTTTAGAATAAATGCCAGTGTTAAGAACAAACTAAAATTCCTTCAAGGAATACATTTTGAAAGCTGCTTCAAAAAGCATAATTTAGTCCTGGTAAATAGTCACAGCAAAACATTAATTTCTAAAGACTAAAAACATATTTTGGTACTATACAACTTCATGTCGGTTTCCTAATGGACCAGCCACTTTCAGTACTGAGCCCATTAATCGAAAACAAAATCATTAGTTATAATTTGATAAGTATGGTAACATGTTACGTAATGAAAAACCTAAGTGATTAACAAATCACGTTGTGTAGATTGTCGGGAATATGGATAGTAGTAAATATGTCATACTATCTCTATATTCACTTATCAAAACTAAGGGGAGGGGAATTGAGATGAGTACCAATTAGCATCTTATCGTATTTAATATCTGAAAAATTAAATTTAATAATTTTTTTTTTCGTGTTTCAGTTATTTGTTTGAANTAGCATCTTATCGTATTTAATATCTGAAAAATTAAATTAAATAATTTTTTTTTCGTGTTTCAGTTATTTGTTTGAGTCATCCCGTAAACTTTATAAAACTATGGTTTTTATTTATAATTAAAAAAATATTGCTTATTAAGGTTCAACACTCATTTAACTAAAACTATACGGCTATTTTAAGGCAGTACGAAAAAACCATGTAATTTTATTGTGGGGCTACGTTATAAAGAAAACAAGTTCCCTCTCTACCAATGTACAAAAGAACCTCCTTTTGAACCTCCACATAATCTTTACTTTGTGAGTAAAGAAAAATTGATGATNAGCATCTTATCGTATTTAATATCTGAAAAATTAAATTTAATAATTTTTTTTTTCGTGTTTCAGTTATTTGTTTGAATTATCCCGTAAACTTCATAAAACTATGGTTTTTATTTATAATTAAAAAAATATTGCTTATTAAGGTTCAACACTCATTTAACTAAAACTATACGGCTATTTTAAGGCAGTACGATAAAACCATGTAATTCTATTGTGGGGCTACGTTATAAAGAAAACAAGTTCCCTTTCTACCAATGTACAAAAGAACCTCCTTTTGAACCTCCACATAATCTTTACTTTGTGAGTAAAGAAAAATTGATGATNTCTACCAATGTACAAAAGAACCTCCTTTTGAACCTCCACATAATCTTTACTTTGTGAGTAAAGAAAAATTGATGATTCTATAAGCATTCTCGGTTTACATTTTTTAAAAGCTGGTGACATTGCCGGGTCAAAATATTAATACGCAGACAACGTAAAAAAAAAGGAAGTTCACGTTGGTACCATTATTTACGAATAACGTTCCGATATACTTGCACATCATGTAAAAATATAGTTAAGTGCTTCCAAAACTGGCGAAATCTATTGGGGAACATAAAACGGAGGACATAGAGCGATGAATACCACGGAAGAGTAAGAAAACGTCAATCCTAAAAAGAAACTTTCCAGGGGGCGTGAGCCGCAGGCGTACTGCGCCCACCAAGTCAGCAGGCCAACGCCGGCTCTCTTTCTGTTTCTATTCCGTCCGAAGGGAGGGAACGATAGACACAACAGAGGAAATAGGAGAGGGGTCGCAGGTAGTCACCCCCACGTCGCGTCGCCGCGCTGGTTGGGAAAGAAGGTTCGAGAAGAAAACGGAGGGGAAGTGGAATGTTTCTCGAACGCGCCACCCTGCTTGGAGGAAGAACAACAACTTTCGAGATCTCGTGGTACTTCCAGGCTGTAGGCAGGCGGGCGGCTTAATGTCCAGAATAGTATCTGTTTTGCGGAGTCGAGAGCACTTCTATGACTGCAATTTCAGTAGGCGAACTCGTGCTAGTATTTGTTCATGTGGCACGAAATTTAACACTGAAAATGAAACAAAATTATTTTGAAAAAGGTTAAATTTGACATAAGAACAACGTATTATAATTTATAGCGCCAAAGTAAAAAATAATATTTCCAAATTATAGTGTTACTAAAGAGCGTTTTCATTTTATATGTCAAGGTGATATTGAAAAAACTTTTCGGAATTGTAGCACAGCATTAACGTTTCAAAGCATTGCAAGTGTATACACCAAAGTTTATTTTCACGGCCTTAGTTTTGGTTATGAGCTGATCGCAAAAGCCGTACAGAAGGGGACGGTTTTCAACATTTAGCAAGAACCTACTGAGTTCGAAGTAGCGACAGCATTTTTTTTTTTANCGTACAGAAGGGGACGGTTTTCAACATTTAGCAAGAACCTACTGAGTTCGAAGTAGCGACAGCATTTTTTTTTTTAATACCAAGTAAGTACACAACTAGCTTTTCATTCACTGCCCCTTTGAAAACATTTTTGTTATATTCTTTCTACCGAAAAATAAATAAATATATAATTTGTTTCAAAAGATGCTTACATNTTTGAAAACATTTTTGTTATATTCTTTCTACCGAAAAATAAATAAATATATAATTTGTTTCAAAAGATGCTTACATCTGAGAGTCGTTGGATTAGTTGAGTCTCTTTTGAATAACTCAAGATTTTGGGCAGGTAGTTTATAATATCTGATGTTAGTATCGGACCAATGACTACCCCTGTTGAAATCCATTATTTTCTGAAAGGTTAGTAAGCTACAATAGCCCCGACTATCACGCACTCTTAACGACCTGTAACATAGGACTCAAAGCATACGTAAAGTCTACGTCTTTAGAGATATATTAGGTAAAATAATACAGCAAAATGTGAAAAGTTGAAATGAAGGCAAGTTAGGCAGGTGATGATTGAATATAGTCCAGTCAAATAGGGATTCAACCTCGGAATGAAAGCTAGAAAGCTGAAAATTTGCATAAATCTTTGTTTTGACATTCTAAAATTCAGCTCAAAAGTATCATAGAATCTCGTGTCCGTGAGTCAAGATATTCAAGGTCAAAGGTAGCGAAAATCGATTTTTTGTAAATATCTTGTTTCTTATGCTTCAAATTATGTTTGAAGTTATTAAAAAACTTGTAGAGCATACAATTCTCTACAAATTTGCTCTGAGGCGATATTTTATATTGCTAACCGTTCTCGAGATAGAGCGCGAAGAGTGGGAAGCGCCTATCCGCATATAGGATAACGTAATGTCAACTGTGGAATCCAATGCATAGTAGTCAAATATTTTAATTAATAAATGATTTTTATAATATTAATAACTCAAACTTAAATTATTTACTTATTTATAAATTATATTTATAAATATTATTCCTAAATAAGACATTCGTTTGATAATATTTAGTTAATTTATCATAATAATATGACATTGAGATGAACATGTGCAGTCGGGGATATACTTTTCTTAAAGTGGGATAGTGCCCGTGTTTTTATATCTTGCTTATCAGAGATGCCGGTACAAATTACATTAGAATATAGGACCTTGCTATTGAGTTTCTCTTTATTATACATAATTAGCTCAGTTACAGTATTATTTAAAAAATAAATTATCGTAAAACATGAAAAAGGTAAAAGCTTTTGAGNTACATAATTAGCTCAGTTACAGTATTATTTAAAAAATAAATTATCGTAAAACATGAAAAAGGTAAAAGCTTTTGAAAACCGGTGAACTGTAAAAATTACATCTATTAGGTATACGTACAGGATACTGATCATTTTAGATAATCGAAAAGTGCAAAAATTTAAAACCAAAAGTAATATAAGTAATTTACGATTTTTTTACTTAACGTTTAACGCTACTCTCCAGCTGAATTTCGTACTTCCTGTACAAACTACTATGATTGCGGTGTTTTTATAATTGCGTCATATTGTAATAGTTATAAACGCATTTAAACGCTGCTACAGATACATTTTTTGAAGGGAACTTCGTTGCTTGATTTATATTCGTCGACTTTCTGAGCGTTCATAATATTCGTGCAAAGTTGATAGCAAAATTTTGGGTACCGTGTTAAACTGCTTTATAATTTTTAAATAAGTGAAATTAAAAAAAAAAAATATTTTCCATATTTTAAATGAAAAAAGAACTTGAAATATATGCAATAATACAAAAATAAGGACGTTAAGAAGGTATAAACATAAGATCCATAATTTAACTTAAAACATATCACAAATTTCGTTAGTAACGAAAATTACTAACGCTATTTTGTTATAGTCCATTCACGGTTACTTCCAACTTTTCTGAAGCCCTGCTAAGGTTCTACTTTCAGGATATTCCTCCCTCTCGTGCCAACAAAGCTAATCCAAGTCTGGGAGATTACACCAAAGGGTCTGCCCACCACATTCGTACGCACTCAGTATAGTCATATTTTGCATAAGAACTATTTGTTACTAGGCATTACCAAAACACATGTTTTCTCACTGCTTCTATTCATATTAATTATAAATAAAATATAATAATCTACAGATAAAATATAAGTTTAAAATTTCAATTGAACAAAAATAAGGCACTTCTACGTTAACAGATGTATAAAACGCTTGTCGTAGATGGCGTATTTAGGAAATAACCAGAAACGCCATACATGGGGTGATTTTTCAAATTTTAGATACAAAAAGTGTGAAGAAACCGCGAATAGACTATAACTGTTCATAGCGTGACTAAAGTAACATATTCTTTAGTCTTGAAACAACGTCTTCACTGTAGGAATGAACATATCTTTACGTAGATATACAAGAAAAGAGGCCTTCGTAAAATAAAGGAAATATTTTCAAGAACTTGGAAGCGGATATACTGTAGGGCATCGGGTGTGCGGACTTACTCAAATAACATTTTTTTTTACTAGCGACACTTGAAGTGAAATAATATCGGCGAGGAACAATAATTTATCTACCTTCCTTTCTTGCGACTCGAAATAGAAACTCTTTGTACTAAAGACAAGTAGCTGAGCAACAAAAAACACAATTGAGTTCGACCTTCTATACTGCTGTAGATAAATGATAATGAATTAAGGGAAAGTATTAAGAACGTAACTACAGGTGCATATCAATAACTATATGACCGGTGATATGCAAACAGGAGCGAGGTAAGCGAATTGATTTGGGAGGCTCTTAACCACAAGGTTTTGAGAGCCGATGATGGTGAAGTGAGGTGAGTATGGAGCAGCGGCGGAATGAGGGGGCGGGGGAAACTGGAGATCACCGAGAATACCACCCGACCGGCGGCATCGTCCGGCACGATTCCCACTTGCGAAAATCCGAAATGGACNTACATAATTAGCTCAGTTACAGTATTATTTAAAAAATAAATTATCGTAAAACATGAAAAAGGTAAAAGCTTTTGAGAACCGGTGAACTGTAAAAATTACATCTATTAGGTATACGTACAGGATACTGATCATTTTAGATAATAGAAAAGTGCAAAAATTTAAAACCAAAAGTAATATAAGTAATTTACGATTTTTTTACTAAACGTTTAACGCTACTCTCCAGCTGAATTTCGTACTTCCTGTACAAACTACTATGATTGCGGTGTTTTTATAAT
Organism: Clitarchus hookeri; assembly: GCA_002778355.1. Taxonomy (NCBI): domain Eukaryota; kingdom Metazoa; phylum Arthropoda; class Insecta; order Phasmatodea; family Phasmatidae; genus Clitarchus; species Clitarchus hookeri. The sequence continues at coordinate 347,774 of NQII01000044.1, forward strand.
TGNAACGTTTAACGCTACTCTCCAGCTGAATTTCGTACTTCCTGTACAAACTACTATGATTGCGGTGTTTTTATAATTGCGTCATATTGTAATAGTTATAAACGCATTTAAACGCTGCTACAGATACATTTATTGAAGGGAACTTCGTTGCTTGATTTATATTCGTCGACTTTCTGAGCGTTCATAATATTCGTGCAAAGTTGATAGCAAAATTTTGGGTACCGTGTTAAACTGCTTTATAATTTTTAAATAAGTGAAATTAAAAAAAATNGCAAAGTTGATAGCAAAATTTTGGGTACCGTGTTAAACTGCTTTATAATTTTTAAATAAGTGAAATTAAAAAAAATATTTTCCATATTGTTAATGAAAAAAGAACTTGAAATATATGCAATAATACAAAAATAAGGACGTTAAGAAGGTATAAACATAAGATCCATAATTTAACTTAAAACATATCACAAATTTCGTTAGTAACGAAAATTACTAACGCTATTTTGTTATAGTCCATTCACGGTTACTTCCAACTTTTCTGAAGCCCTGCTAAGGTTCTACTTTCAGGATATTCCTCCCTCTCGTGCCAACAAAGNACGGTTACTTCCAACTTTTCTGAAGCCCTGCTAAGGTTCTACTTTCAGGATATTCCTCCCTCTCGTGCCAACAAAGCTAATCCAAGTCTGGGAGATTACACCAAAGGGTCTGCCCACCACATTCGTACGCACTCAGTATAGTCATATTTTGCATAAGAACTATTTGTTACTAGGCATTACCAAAACACATGTTTTCTCACTGCTTCTATTCATATTAATTATAAATAAAATATAATAATCTACAGATAAAATATAAGTTTAAAATTTCAATTGAACAAAAATAAGGCACTTNTAATTATAAATAAAATATAATAATCTACAGATAAAATATAAGTTTAAAATTTCAATTGAACAAAAATAAGGCACTTGGCACATGGCGTATTTAGGAAATAACCAGAAACGCCATACATTGGGTGATTTTTCAAATTTTAGATACAAAAAGTGTGAAGAAACCGCGGATAGACTATAACTGTTCATAGCGTGACTGAAGTAACATATTCTCTAGTCTTGAAACAACGTCTTCACTGTAGGAATGAACATATATTTACGTAGATATACAAGAAAAGAGGCCTTCGTAAAATAAAGGAATATATTCAAGAACTTGGAAGCGGATATACTGTAGGGCATCGGGTGTGCGGACTTACTCATATAACATTTTTTTTTACTAGCGACACTTGAAGTGAAATAATATCGGCGAGGAACAATAATTTATCTACCTTCCTTTCTTGCGACTCGAAATAGAAACTCTTTGTACTAAAGACAAGTAGCTGAGCAACAAAAAACACAATTGAGTTCGACCTTCTATACTGCTGTAGATAAATGATAATGAATTAAGGGAAAGTATTAAGAACGTAACTACAGGTGCATATCAATAACTATATGACCGGTGATATGCAAACAGGAGCGAGGTAAGCGAAGAGATTTGGGAGGCTCTTAACCACAAGGTCTTGAGAGCCGATGATGGTGAAGTGAGGTGAGTATGTAGCAGCGGCGGAATGAGGGGGCGGGGGAAACTGGAGATCACCGAGAATACCCCCCGACCGGCGGCATCGTCCGGCACGATTCCCACTTGCGAAAATCCGAAATGGACCGGCCTGGGATTAAACCCGGATCGCCTTGGTGGGAGGCGGGCATTCTGGCCGCTCAGTCACCGCAGCCCCTGCAAATAGGACATTTCAATACTAATTTGTCTCAGAAATAAGAATGTATTGCATCTCTGCGTGCTGAATAAAAATGGATTTCTAAGCGCGAGCTATGCTGCCTGGCATGTGTGTTTTGTTGTGGTTTACATCGCTTCCTCCCCCTACAGCATGCGATTGCTGTGGAAAAAGAGGGATGCAGAGTGTTTGAAACACACGTTTTCCCGTGAAACTATTAAACGTGTGTTCTATCTGCTGATCTAATTAAATAACACACACTTCAGACGAGGGCTATTGCATGCTTTCAAGACAGAATGCACGTTAGAGTCACCATTTCGGACCACTCCAATACAGCTTCAAATTTCCTTTTCAAAGCGCCGCCATCTGAAAATATTCGAGTCAAATAGATACAAAAGTACTCGAACGACCTGCGTTGCACCTTGCTACAGACGTCCCACCAATAAAATTATAGGATCAACGTTTGAAGTCCCATAGGTATACGCAGCACGACAACAACACTACATGCAAATTCAGAGCCTTGCGCGTAGGGGCTATGGTGTGCTTGACGCGCGTGGGAGTGTCGTCCTTATCGTTCTCGAACTTTTCGGCCTCAAAAGCGGAAACAGATCCTGAGCGGCCTTTTCATTACAGCTTCATTTTACAAGGGCCGTATGTATGCACGAGAAATGAACCGGTGTGACAAAGTATCTAAGCGAGGATTTAGAGGCCAGTTTTGAAAATATAAACTTTAAACAAAAACCAAGGGTGAAAAATTATACTCTCTAGCTCTGTATTGAGGCAAATATAACAACAAGTTTTTCAGTAATTTTTAAATGTTATTGTTAAGTTTTCTGATATTTCCAGGAAACAGGTTATACATTAATGTCACAAAAAGTTTCGATAGCAAAGAAGCACGTATTTTTATGATCAAAAAGGTCCCTGGCGGTATATATCTATCTTTAACAGGAACGCCAAAAGCAGAATTTCAGTAACATGTATTTCCCTATACCAAATTCTCAACCAGGCAACAACCGTTTTAACAGCTGGGGACTACAGAGTCGATGGGTAACGGCATGGCATCGTCCCCCACGTTCCCCACTTTTAGGAATCCGGGTTCGGTCCCTCCGGGTGTCGATCCCGGTTCGCCGTGGCAGGATGCGAGTGGCCTGACCAAACAACCACGGCCTCAAGTATAATATATATTTTTTTTTCGTCGTGGGCGTCGTTGCGGCAACACGGACGAGGCGCCGTTAGTCGAGAGGCCGGCGTAACGGTTGCGCTCGTGTTCAAAGGCGACATCGGCTGTCTTCGAGAGTCATCGCTGCGCGCGCATAACGGGTCTCTCCCGCCGCCCCTACCCCGCAGCCACCGACTGCACAGCACAAGCAGATGGATCCTGGCAGGAGGGTAACACTAGATCAGAGACTACACATGAGCTAGACCACTTATTCGTCTTCTGCGCATGCACCCAACACTGACCTACCCCAAAGGAACCCAACTGCCAAAGTCACACGGCCAACGGTGATAAACGTGTTTATTTATATCTTAATTTTCAAAATACGACAAATTTTTATGTGAACGAAATGCTTTCAGCGATTTAAATTTAATCAAACTGCATTACAAATTGGTAAGAGGATGTGTAAAAACATCTGAAAGCACTTACAGTGTTCTAACCGCAAATCCAATGAACGCCGTTTTTTGCTAGCCGTATCGGCAGAAAAGCAGTTCAATGTTGGGGCACGAAGACTGGTTGTGAGCAGCCAGCGTATCTGTATACCTCATATTTAGTCTACGCACTAGATAGGCCCTGTTGAGCCACTATTTTCTCGGGTCGTAGCCGTGTTGCCAACACCAAAAATACAATGTGAATTCATTCATGTCAAATAAATATAAACTTAGGAACGACCAAAATAACTTTGCTTAGTGTGTAATTACGAGATGGTTAGAAATACAATTTAAATTTTAATACATAGCAAATTACACAACTACAACATTGTAACTTAACTCGACTATTGCACAGTTGCTGCCCTGTTCCATTTGAAGCTTTGGGAGTTGCCTGGTGTTATGTTTACCGAGACGAGATCATTGATTTTCGATATACTTTGTTTGAAGGACGTTTTAAATAGAAGGTGTTTCAAAAAATGAGGATCCCCAGTCTTCGATTACTAATTTTAGAAAGAATTAGATGTAAACACCGAAAAAATTTATACTTATTTCCAACTGGATGAACAGAAGAAAAATTAACTTAGACAAATGGGGTTACCTAAACAATATTTACCTCGACGAAGATGGATTCCCTAGAGTGTCTCGTCAGGGTAGCCAATATCTGACTTCATGGCTTTTCATAGTATTAGTGAGCTTTGATGAATGTTGTTATGTTTGCAATATATCATACGATTTCCTGCCTATTAGAATTTTACCAGCTTTGACGAAAGCATTAGAATTCATAGCACATCAAAAAGCGTATACATATGTGGACGACAACAAATTATTTGACAGTTACCAATCCGGCTTCCGTACAGGACATAGTACCTGCACTGCTCGTATAGATATTGCAGAATCTATCAGAATGGCCATAGATAGAAGTCAAGTGACTGTACTGGCTTTATTAGATTTCAGTAAAGCTTTCAATATGGTAAATCATGATATTATCGTGCAAAAACGTAAACTATATATTCATTTCACAGATAATGTATAGTACAGTGGATGACTTCGTATCTTCAAGGTCGTCATCAATGTGTAGTCATTGATGGTAAAAAGTCCACCTGGCAACCTATTAACTCAGGGTAGTGTACTTGGGCCGCTTCTTTTTTCCTTATTCATTAATGACGTATCATCAGTGCTAAAAAAATGTCATCTTTTATACGCGGATGATCTCCAATTGCATTCATCTGCTTCTCCGAAACTAATCAGATATTTAATTGAGGACATAAATAATGACCTTGAATTAGTACACCTTTGGTGCAGCATAAATATGTTAAAATTGAATCCTGCGAAGACACAGTGTTTATTAAGCGGTTCTCATAGAAATTTGAATGAATGTAATACATTGACTTTCCCTGATATTGTGCTAGCCGGTGAAATTATTACTCTGTCAAAAGAGACGAAAACTCTAGGCGTTGTTTTCAGTGAGATACTATCGTGGTTGTGTCACATAAACACCGTTTGTAGAAGNGATAGGCCCTGTTGAGCCACTATTTTCTCGGGTCGTAGCCGTGTTGCCAACACCAAAAATACAATGTGAATTCATCCATGTCAAATAAATATAAACTTAGGAACGACCAAAATAACTTTGCTTAGTGTGTAATTACGAGATGGTTAGAAATACAATTTAAATTTTAATACATAGCAAATTACACAACTACAACATTGTAACTTAACTCGACTATTGCACAGTTGCTGCCCTGTTCCGTTTGAAGCTTTGGGAGTTGCCTGGTGTTATGTTTACCGAGACGAGATCATTGATTTTCGATATACTTTGTTTGAAGGAAGTTTTAAATAGAAGGTGTTTCAAAAAATGAGGATCCCCAGTCTTCGATTACTAATTTTAGAAAGAATTAGATGTAAACACCGAAAAAATTTATACTTATTTCCAACTGGATGAACAGAAGAAAAATTAACTTAGACAAATGGGGTTACCTAAACAATATTTACCTCGACGAAGATGGATTCCCTAGAGTGTCTCGTCAGGGTAGCCAATATCTGACTTCATGGCTTTTAATAGTGTTAATGAGCTTTGATGAATGTTGTTATGTTTGCAATATATCATACGATTTCCTGCCCATTAGAATTTTACCAGCTTTGACGAAAGCATTAGAATTCATAGCACATCAAAAAGCGTATAAATATGTGGACGACAACAAATTATTTGACAGTTACCAATCCGGCTTCCGTACAGGACATAGTACCTGCACTGCTCGTATAGATATTGCAGAATCTATCAGAATGGCCATAGATAGAATTCAAGTGACTGTACTGGCTTTATTAGATTTCAGTAAAGCTTTCAATATGGTAAATCATGACATTATCGTGCAAAAAAGTAAACTATATTTTCATTTCACAGATAATGTATAGTACAGTGGATGACTTCGTATCTTCAAGGTCGTCATCAATGTGTAGTCATTGATGGTAAAAAGTCCACCTGGCAACCTATTAACTCAGGGTAGTGTACTTGGGCCGCTTCTTTTTTCCTTATTCATTAATGACGTATCATCAGTGCTAAAAAAATGTCATCTTTTATACGCGGATGATCTCCAATTGCATTCATCTGCTTCTCCGAAACTAATCAGATATTTAATTGAGGACATAAATAATGACCTTGAATTGGTACACCTTTGGTGCAGCAGAAATATGTTAAAATTGAATCCTGCGAAGACACAGTGTTTATTAAGCGGTTCTCATAGAAATTTGAATGAATGTAATACATTGACTTTCCCTGATATTGTGCTAGCCGGTGAAATTATTACTCTGTCAAAAGAGACGAAAACTCTAGGCGTTGTTTTCAGTGAGATACTATCGTGGTTGTGTCACATAAACACCGTTTGTAGAAGGCCATACGCTGTACTACATGGTCTTTTTAGGATTAAGAATTTTCTACCACTTAAAGCCAAATTAACATTGGTACAGTCACTGATATTCCCAATTTTTTTTTATTATTGCGACATGGTTTATGCAGACATCACGCAAAATTTGGTAGCTGAACTTCAACGCATGCAACATTCTTGTGTTCGATTTTTGTTCAACCTAAAATCACGTGATCACTTGTCTCCTTACTTCGATAAACTTAATTGGTAACATCTGGACAAACGACGTCAGCTCCACAGTCTCACGCTAGCATACAAAATACTATCTTCGTATATTACAACGCCAGAATACTTACGTACTCGGCTGAAAACCTTGGGGAATGACCATGTTATAAATACGCGTGCTTTAAATACATCTTGCTAACATATTCCAGCTTGCGAAACCCAGGTATATGCAAATTCTTCCACCATCTCTGTCACACGAGCGTGGAATAATTTACCCGTAGAGGTAAGGAACTCGACAACACTAACAACTTTTAAGAGCAGTGCTTCCAAGTACATTAAGAATATGCGCCGATGATTCCACACACACGCATGCACATGCATCATTATTCCGTAGTATTTTAATTCGTTTACCTTTTTTCCCCCTTAACGATTTGTACACCCTAGCTACACCTGTTAATTTATACATTCACTTTTATGAATGTGTAATTTGTTGTTGTCGATCCGCCAATTTATTTCAAGGAGTTGCTGTATTCAATTATCATTAATCTGTAAGCGGTTTATTATAGATCTGGTTATTTATTTTAACGAGTTGAGATCCAATATCTTGTTTTCCTCTCAGGCACTTTTTCTGCACATATATATTTTTGATTGTTAATGCAGAGTATGAGACACATAATTGTGCTATTGCATATCCATATTATTGTGCTACTTTAATTTTTATTTTTTTAAACATTCCCTTATCTCTGTCTCTAGTCCTGTTCAAGACATGTACACAATTAGAATCCACATATCATTTTTTAGAGTTTAATCTATTTGAGTTATCGTATTTCTGTTTCGCCTCTTGTTAATTTAAGCATTTAAGTACTTTTTTTTCCTTGCTATTTATGTTTGCGTACGTGTACGTTATGTTATACCTGGTTAAATGCAAGAGAGGGCATTGGAGCCTCAACTTCGCTAGTATAAATAAAGTCCAAATAAATAAATATAACTGCGACCTGCTTACGCTTTGAAGCTCAAAATAATACCCCGGCGTAACACATGGCAGTATCGCGCCTCTACTTTACTTGCTCGGCGGATCCAGAGAGATGACGCTAGGGCCACCTTCCGTTACTCGCTGATTTCACTGGCCGGTAACTTCAGTAACGTCAGTTATTGTTCCGATACTACTGACGACCACAGGCACTCGTTTCCACGCGCCGTTGGCCGGCACCCTGCGCGAGGTTATGTTCAAAGCACTGAGCTTACTGATGCTGCACAGGTATATACAGTGCCAGTGAAACACGATTTTGGCTGGCGAGTCAAGTTTTCGAAGGTTCTCAAGATATATTTAAAATGTGCATATGGCAGGATCATTAACTATACTGAAATCCCGAACAAAAGCAGTACAAAAGTAAACTCAAAACATAGCTACATGTTAGAAAATTGCCTCTGTTTGGCCAAAGAGTTGTTAATAATTATTTTTACACGTGCAAGAATTCTTTTAACTCGAGAGAGAAAGAACATAATTCTTACATTCATAATTTAATTCTCTTTATTTAATTTTAGTGAATACCACTGCAAAGTGTTCCGAAACTGTGGAGTTACCGACGGAAAAAATATTTGCTGTTTATTGCTGGCTGTTCCTTTACTGCTGACGGACAGTGATGAACCATCAGTGATTTCAGTGCTCATCAGCAGTAACGGAAGGTGGCGTAGATAGCGCCTACAGAGTTTTTATTGAGTATTAACGATTCTGTGCACACCAACATTGGCGTGACGTACGCACCGACTTTATTTATATGTCAATCATTTTCTGGCAAAATATTTGTATTTATTATCGTTCCAATAATACTGGCTTCGCTTATACAGGTTAATTCTACCGAGAAAACATTATGGTAAGCAATTGTCAGTTTATTAAACACGGTAACGTAGTTTGGTATGTTTTGGTTGCATTCCTGCCTTTTAAACTTACTTGACCGTTACCAGCATTTGTTCCATTTTGTAAAGTAGTGTAATATCCGCCGTACCGTACGGTTATGATTTTTGAGCTTGGTGCCATAGGTGCGGCACATTTGTGTCCTTTTTTACGTTTAGAGTTGTGACTTTGCAATGTTTTGATATTCTAGATGTTTTGAGATTTGTTGATATTTGTCATTTTTCGTACTTTGTGATATTTACTAGTTTAATAAGCTCAGTCCTTAGGCCATGTAGATTTTGTGCCGCATGAGAACTGAAGGGAAGTGAAGTGATTCCATTTCGTGCTTTTCAATCTCGTTACTGAATATTTGTTAACTATATACATATAAGCATGTTTACTGGGTAACGAATACATTTTTTATTTAAATCGTGTACATATTTATGTGCGTGAAAATACTAGTTTAATAAGATTTTGAGTGCTTCGTTACGAAAATTCTAACCCCAAGATAAAAGCGAAATTTTTTATCACCCAAGCAAATACTCCTACAAACTCCTGGTTTCTTAATTATTTCTTTAAATTTCTTTAACAAACATTACAGTTGTTTCATATTGTTTACAATACATCCATAGTTTTAATTTTTTTTATCATCCTAGCTTAAGTAGGTTTGAAACTAACGAAGGGATGATGCAGGGGCAAAAACAATTTCCTTTAAAAAATTTTGAAAAAGAAAAAAACATTAAAAATATAATTGGTAAATAATGTAATACACCAGAATGAGCACATAACGTTTTCTTACCAAATGCTTTTTTTAATTCCACATATCATAAATACAATTGTGTTAAATTGTGAAGAAACAGAGATCGTGCTGTGTTGTTGGCAACAAATAAGACTTGAATTCTAACCTGGAAGTGCCAACTCTTTCTCCTTCCATGCTCCTTGCATGGATTCACAGAGGAAGAAAAGTAGAGAGGCGACACTGCCATGTATTGCGTCGAGCTCTTATATTGAGCTACAAACTGTAATTACGCCGCAGTTATATTAACAACATAACACTCGTTGAAGCACATCAGTACGATGAAAAGCTATGCATTCAGATACTGGCTACCCTACTGAGACATCTAGGGAACCCATCTTCGTCAACGTAAACATTGTGTAGGCGAAGATAAAAAAAAAAAAGTTTCTACTTTTCATCCGATTGGATAAACTGTTATTCATTATTTCAGGGGTCGATTTTAATACTTTTTACAATAAGGCATTGGAGACTGATGACTGCTCTTTTTTTCATACGCCTTTGCATTTTAAACTTCCTTCTAACAAACCAAATCGGAAATCAACGGTCTCGCCTCTGTAAACATAACAACAGGCAAGTCACAAACATGTTACAAAGCATAAAGTGGAACAGGGCAGCAACTGTGCAACTACCGTGTTAAGTTACAAAATCATCGTGTAATTTTATATATATTAAAAGTGAAATTTTATTTTTAACCACATCGTAGTAACAAACTGAGAAATGGTATTTTGGTTTCTACTAAGTTTACAATTTTTAAAAATGAGATTTTTCTATAGTATTTTTGGTGTTGGCAATGCGGCTGTCACATGAGAAAATAGTGGCTCGAAAGGGACTATTTTGTGTCTCCCAACTGGATGGATCAACAACTCCCTTCCCAACCGGGGAAGATGGCATGGGAGCAATTTTTTGAAACTATAGGCAATTCACGGTAAGGTGAGCACTTTTGCGACCCTAATTACTTTTTTCTTTCAGCTGTTCTTTTTATCATTTAACCATTTTTTTAAANCGGTAAGGTGAGCACTTTTGCGACCCTAATTACTTTTTTCTTTCAGCTGTTCTTTTTATCATTTAACCATTTTTTTAAAAATAAATATTTCCATGTAAGTAATGAACACAGTGCGTATTTTCCACCTCACTCGGATGTTAACGTTTGCGGCCAGAATAAAAACATTTGTTGACTATTATTCCAGATGAGAGGGCTTTCGAAAATGCTCACTTTGCCGTGGATATCCTTATCGGGATTATTCCTTCAGAGGAATTAAGTCATTCCGTGGCTCCCGATGACCTGGTTCTTGAACTGCGTTGCGTAGTGTTTGAAATACACGTTTCCCCACGAAATCATTAAGCGCGCGTCCAACGTGCTGATCTACGTCAAGAACACACACTTCAGACGAGGGCTGTGGAGTGCGTGCACATTAGAAACACCATTTAAGAGTACTCCAGAATGGCTAAAAACGGCTTTTTTCAAAGCGTTGTATCTCAAAATAGACATGTTAGATACACACAAAACGATTCAAGAACCCTGCACTGAAGCTGTCTACAAACTTTCCACTAATAAAATAATAGGGTCACCGCTGAAAGTCCCATAGGTAAACGCAGTTCGACTAGAAAACTGCACGCCAATTCAGGGTCTTGCGCTTAGGGGCGATGGCGCACTTGATGCGCGTGGCGGTGTCGCCCTTGTCGCTACTGCGCTACTCGACCACAAACGCGGACAAAATCTCCAGGTAGGCAGGAGCCTTAAGATACACTTCCATACACATTATGTTTTATTCCTTTATATATATAATTATTATTGCAGGGGTCTGATCATATCCCGAATTCCCCAAGCACTAAATACCTGCGCAGTGATTCGAAAGTTTATGTTATTTTAGCCTGGGCGGGAACGTTTTTACTCTTTCTGCTCTTCCGTCCCCGCATTGGCCAGCGAGAGCAGAAAGAGCATTTCTCTTTCGACCCGGTAGTACGAACGGCAAAGAACGAGAAATGAGCAGAAATAGTAGAAAAAGCATACCACGCGAACACGTCTCGTATGTCTGATAGTGTTCGTTGCGCACTGACCTCAGACCGGAGTTTTCCTCGTCTGGACGACGTCGATGGCAACACGGTGGGGTCGGTGACCTCCCCCACGACCCCACCCTGCCCTCCGCACCTTGTCATCCGCGTGCCGTCATGCGATACCCCGTCCGTTCCAAAGTGGCAGCTCGCATCTCCCCGCCTGTCCGCGCATTTGAATCGCACTGCCCGCTTTTGCCAACCACCAACATGCGCCATGCGTGGAGACGATCGTTTATGGCTACTATTTACCTAGAAATTGATGATTTTATATTTGTATGAAATGGTTTACAACTTGTAGACATTACATGCATGCACATTTTCGTCTTATAAAAACATTTTCAAATCGCTTAGTTTTTGCGTCATAGCATGTCAAAATCACAACTTTNCCCCGCCTGTCCGCGCATTTGAATCGCACTGCCCGCTTTTGCCAACCACCAACATGCGCCATGCGTGGAGACGATCATTTATGGCTGCTATTTACCTAGAAATTGATGATTTTATATTTGTATGAAATGGTTTACAACTTGTAGACATTACATGCATGCACATTTTCGTCTTATAAAAACATTTTCAAATCGCTTAGTTTTTGCGTCATAGCATGTCAAAATCACAACTCTAGTGTTTTTGGAATGTACAAATAAAACTAACTACATTTTACAGGAAATTCAATAAGGGTTACTGAAATTTCGTGTCTTAAATACATTTTAAGGTATGCTTAGGAAAATTTATTTTACAAAAAATCATAAAGTACAAATGTCCTAATTATAAACAATATTAAAAAAATTGCAAAAGCATTTCTTAGCATGATTTTAAATATTTTTGACGTTACTCATGGAATATTTTATCAATGTGAATTATCTCATTCCGGTAGCTGAGTTAGTTTTTCTTATTAGTACATCGCAAAAAAACACTACAATTGTGATTTTGACATGCAGAAATTAAACGGTCTTAAATAATTTTATGCTAGGAAATAGTTCTTGCAAATAATGTTTACAAATATCAAACAATGTTTTATCGCGGGAAAAATTGACTTGTTTCCAGGAATTCAACGTACTGTACAGTTGTCCGACCATTTTATTTCTTTACTGGCNTCGCGGGAAAAATTGACTTGTTTCCAGGAATTCAACGTACTGTACAGTTGTCCGACCATTTTATTTCTTTACTGGCTGTCGTGAATTAGCCAAAGATGATTCTGATACCCTAAAGTAGAAAGTTTAAGGTTGGTCTGTAAATTACTTGATTCTAGTCAAAAAGATGATCATCCAACAATAAAATTATAAACTAGCCAGAGAGTTATAGAAGATATGTCGGCTCAAAAAACTTTTCGCGGTTTTCCACTGTCTCTAGCAATGCGCAGAGACCTGCAAAATTAGCATTATTATTTGGCATGAAGATAGACTTCGCAGTCCCGTGTATACTCGAGCTGCTCTCAAAGTGTGAAGCCGCATACCTTCTAAAGAGGCCATTCCACTTCCTCGTGTTCGGCGGACACGTCATATCTGACGTCACAGTTTGGGCGTCTGTCAAACAGTGGGTTGTGGGGAAAAAAAAACTTAGTTTGATGGTTGTCAATCACGTCCGGGGCGATCCGCTTTGACGCGATCCTTCTCGCCGTGCTGAGATCAAAGAAGCCAACCCAGCAACCGGTGTTCTGAGTGGGAAGGGACGAACGGTGGAAAAAGCTGCTACCGGTAGAAGAGGGGCGGGGGAGGGGTTTTTTTCCCCCAAGAAAGGCCTGGCTATCCCACCACCATATTTCACACTGTGGTAAGCGACAAAGTTGTTCTCCACCGCAAGCACGAGCGGGCTTTCCCGGGACAAGTGGGTCGTGCGTAGATTGACGTTGAGTGGAAAAGGTTGGATTGCGAGAAGATAGATATCGTCTCGGAGTATCCGCAAGCACGTAGTCGCCATGCTCGCGCAAACACGCACCAGTGGGAAGGTCACTTAATTATTCTGTACGTGATTAGCTCACACTAATACCAAGAGTTTACTCATTGGCGCAGGGCGTGTGAAATGAAATATCGTCAAACAAAAGTGGTGTATACGTACAGTTGTTTATAAAGCATTTCCCGCAAATAATAACGCGAAGTTTGCAAGTCTCTAGCCATACGTTATAAGCAATCAGCAGGGGTAGTAAAATTTCGCGAAAAGATTCCAAGAAAATTTATATTTCAAAACACTGTAGGATCGTTTACCTATCTTGATTGGCTCAATTACTTTTCGAAACGCGTTAAATGTCTGTACACAAATCACGTAGGAGCCGTGCCGATGTTGCTGAATTCTGAGTGGCCCGGTCAAATATGAAAACTCCTTGTCAAGCAGACAGCAACCAGCGGGTGTATACAAACTGTGTACTCATATTTTATCGCAAAAAATCACTAGCTCTAGCAATCGACTTTTAGAACGACGCTCGCTTTCACGTCATAAATGCAGTATTAATTTTACTCACGTAATTGCAATGTAAGTAGTTTATTATAATAAGTATTAAATATATTAATCACAAATTTGGCTAACGTTGAACTGCTGCTGTTTAGGATACTTCACCAATTCATGCGATACCCAGTTGTTACTTTTCTTTTTCACTTTACTTATTTGTCACATATGGTTGAAATCGGAACACCGAACCGTTAGACATGTTCTTTGAACGTAATACTTGTATTTTCCTCCAGACGAGACTTCAAAACGACTTTATTCACCCCTGACGTATGTCCACTACCTTCCTTATCTTGGAGACGCTGGTATGAACATTTCCAAAACCATCGACGCACTGTCCGTTCTGAAGTTATACCTATGCCTCATGTGCTCATAGTTACGTTTATGCCAACATATGCCCCCTTTTGTACTCGTGCAACAAAATGACCCTTACATCACGCTGTTGCAATATGTTACTCAGAGCACTGTAAGGCCGGGAGCACGGAGAATTAACACGCTTTACGTAATACGCATCACGCTACACTTTCGCGTGTACGTAAAACGTGGTTTTTCAGGTTTTGTATTGTGATGCTTCACTTAGACCCAAAGTGTGCTGATATCTTATTTATGCTCATAAAAGCATTTCCAACCCTCTTGCATTAAGGGTGCGTACCTCCCTCAATAATCACTTTCGGTTGTGAGTTGAATTATGTTTTACGTCCCATTTTGCATTAAGAATCAATGCCATTTTCCTCAGATAAAAATTTTACACTTTATAATTTTTAAATAATTTGATGTCAAAACCAAAATTCTTCTGTTTTTCTGCAGCCATAATAACAAAAATTTACTAAGTTGTACAAATGAAAAACATTTCAACGTTAACTAATGCCATGGGCTACTGCTTGACATATATATAATCACCAAATAACAGTTCATGCATTTAAAAATGTTAAAAATATAAACAGTTTTTTTATATAAAAATTTTTTTTTTCATATGTATGGCCTGTTATTTGGCGATATCGTGTGTGTCATGCGGCAGCCTACGGCATTCGTAGGCGTTGTAAGTTTTTTCATTTGTACCACGTAGTATTTCTCATTTTGGCTGCAGCAAAACAGAACAATTTTGGATTTGACATTAAATTATTCAAAAACTATAAAGTTCAAAAACTTTTTATTCGAGGNTAACTATAAAGTTCAAAAACTTTTTCTTCGAGGTAAACGGTATCACGTAAAATGCGTACAAGTGGAACAATGTTTGGTAAATATAAAAAATAATTACATTTTTTGGTATCCAAAACCCTTAAGGCTTTCGCCTACCTGGAGCTTTTTTCCACGATTGAGGTCGAGAGACGCAGGAGCAATAAAGGCGACACTGCCATGCTCATCAACTACGCCATCGCCACTAAGCGCAATGCTCTGAATTGACGTGCAGTGNCAATAAAGGCGACACTGCCATGCTCATCAACTACGCCATCGCCACTAAGCGCAATGCTCTGAATTGACGTGCAGTGTCATCGTTGCGCTGCGTGTACCTATGGGACTTTAAGCGTTGGTCCTTTTATTTTACTGATGGCATGTCTGAAGGAATGTTCATTGCAGGGCCCTCGAGTAGTTTTTTTTATGTGCCTGATGCGTATATTTTGAGGTACGACGCTTTGAAAAAGCAGTTTTTAACCATTTTGGAGTGCTCGAAAATTGTGTTTCTAATGTGCATGACGTCTTGAAAGAACTGAACATCCCTCGTAGAACAGCACAGTGGACGCACGCGTTCTGCAACGCAGTTCAAGCGCTAGGGAGGCGGGTGTGTTAAAGTGGTCGAAGGAATTTTGCACGTCTGAGGCCTAAAAGCGTGTGAACCCGAGACATGCATCAACTCTATCATCACCGCTTCGCGCGAAGCACTGAACTGGCGAGCAATCTTACCGTTGATAACGCGCTTCTACGAGACGTTCAGCGGAGACCCTATAATTTTATGACATAATGATAAAAATAAAGGTTTGGTGCACGTTTCTATTCTTTTTTTAAATTATGTTTTGTAACGGAATGTTTATACCTAAAAATGACCGTGAAAACACCCGTTTCAGCTATTTTCACTATCACTAAAACATGCTTTAGAGAGAAATGGAGGAACGGAAAAACGTGTACAGACGGCGTGACGTTTCTTAAGTGATATTCGTGTGCAGAGCTCACTCAGACACTTTAATGAAACGTTTTCTGCTGGAGCTCTGCACAGCGTTCGGCGGCCTACCCAGGCGGTCAACTGAGCTCACATGTGCATCGGCGTCCACAGCCCCTGACGAGTTGCCGCGCCGAGCCAGGTCTGGGCGCCGTCGACCTCGCCTCGCCGCGCCTGACCTCTTGTCTTCTCTTGTCTCCTGCGCAGGTGACCTTGGTGGTGCTGGCCTCGCTGGCGTGCTGCCACAGCTACCCCTCCGCGGGCAGCCCCTACCAACCGTCGTCGTCGTCGCCGCAGTTGCTGCCCACCGACGACGCACATGCTGCCAAGTAAGTCCGCTGCGCCGTTCAAGCATAGACTTAGGCCGCCTTCCTCTATTCACGGATTTCACTACTATCACCGATGNCATAGACTTAGGCCGCCTTCCTCTATTCACGGATTTCACTACTATCACCGATGGTCATCAGCGTTCATCAGCAGTGAGGGAACAGCCTTCCAGTACCCAGCGAGTTGCCAGGAAAACGATCGTTTCGTAACGTTCAGGCTAGTGTTTTTCTCAGCGGGTCGGGGAAGGAGGGGATTAATAACCAAACAAGATAATCAATCATAGCTCTTTTGTCAGATTATGAACTTGCTACGAGTATAGGTGTGTTTAAATAAATTATTTGATTCAACGTCTGATTCGAGTAGTTCGTCAGAGAGCTTCGGAGATGTTGATTTAACAGAGCCGTCAGATAAATAAAAAAATGAATGTGCTACTCACCTTCTGCTTTTCGAGCATCTTATGCAGGTGTCATAATATTATATGTGGCTACATCTGCACCGATCCCTGCAATAATTTTTATTACTTCGTTCATTAATTTTTGAATTCTCGCCAAAACGTAGATTTCGCTGACAATTGCTATGTTTCAAGCTCCTGTAATATCAGTGATCCTCAGTAAACGTTGTAGCCTCGCACAGGTTATTGCGCAGGAACGAATGCCAGTGGCCGTCAGCGCTCGTCAGCAGTATCGAAAAATCAGCTGATGTTACTGAAATCACTGACCAGTGAAGTCTGTGAATAACGGAAGGTGGCCTGAAATTACGGTAGACTGATCAGGTCCCTTCCAGAATGAGCAATTGGCAGTTTGCGGTCCGCAGTTGGCAGTTGTGCAGTCGGCATAGTACTTATCGCAGTGAGCAGTAGACAATATATTGGCGTAAACAAAACTGTTGTTATTAAAAAAAAATTAAAAACTTGGTTCTCGAAAAAATAAATACCTAAAATTATATGGGTATTTTAAATTTATTAACTTTCAGAAGTGTTCGAATTCAAAATTATTTTATAGGTCACTTACCTTAAGCTGTATTTTCATCGTGTTTGAGGTGTTCAGATACAAATTTGGCTATCGTAAAAATAAATACCAATGACTATTTAAATATTCTCTTGCAAATGAGTATTTATCTAATTGGAAAAGTGTAAGTCGCAACAAATATTTTTAGTGTGTTTATTTTAAGGTTATATTTGTGCTGTTTGTTTATAAATTTCTTCTTTTTCTCTGGAAGAAAATGCCGGAAATTGACGTTTGCAAGTATGACGAGTTCTGATTGACTAGAAGCAACTTGCAGTCGGGTAGTCCAAGATCAAGTTCGCTGATTTGCGCCTGCTTGACTGCGGGAAGCCGACTGCACGACTGCTCATTGTGGACACCCACTCGGATATACATATATTAATATCCGACTGCCAACTGCCGGCGGCCTTAAAAAGCTGTTCATGTGTCGGGGTCTTGGTAATGCTTACAATATCTTCCAATTTTGCAATTTATTTTCAGAACGAGACTTAGGCTAACCGTAAACAAATCAATGACAAGCATTACATTTACTTTCAATGCACTGACAAACTACTTGACATTGCTACTTTATACCCCATAGGCAGTGTCATTGTTCTGAAGCGTGTAAAGCGTTAAGTATTACCAACGAACGAAGGCACAAGTTTAGAGTCGCCCCCCCCCCAATTCCACACTTCACTCTTGTTTAACAACTTCACATCCTGGTGACCACATTTATGAATCTTACGTTTCTTTGAGAGAGAATCGGAATTTTCTCGAAAGAACTTATGGTTTGCATGTAAATGTCACGATATCTGATAAATATTTGGTTAATTTCTGTATCACATAGTGTCCACAAACAAAACAATAATCAAACCATATAAAAATGTGTTTTGAAAAATAGGAGAATTTTTCAACAAATTCAATGTGAAAAATGCTATTTAAAAAAAAATTAAATGCGTAACGTATTTTGGCATAAAACTTTCAAGGAAATAAGTAAAAAATATAAACCGTTCAATAAGAAAAATATGTCTTTGATGAACAGTTCATAAATTCATATTGGTTCAAGTAATCGTATTTATGAAGCCTTAAAGAAAATTTTAGGTTCTCTATAGCTTTCAGACATGTATATTTTATTAAATAGTCAAGAGGTAAATATTTATTCCATTGTTTTACATTTTTTCGCCTTTCCTTCCTTCCTTACAGTAACACAAATTCCATCCTCCAAAAAAGATTAAGAAAATTTGTGAAATTGCAAGTAATTTTTTTTTATAATACTGATATTCGCCAAATCACCAATTAATTTTGTGATCTGTCACGTTTGTGCATTTGCAAGAGTAGCAATTTTATCGCAGCACGACCATTATGAAGTAAGTGTTAAAATTCATTATAATTTTTACTACACTTTTGAAGTGGTGGCAAATTTTTTTCACTAAACGTAGGTGAACCTTCTCACTGAGAATCTCATCAGGAGGGATATGTTTGTCCTTTAACGACAGAGAAGATTCTGTAAAGACGTGTAACCTGAACTATGAGTTGAAAATAATAAAAGGACATTTGTGATAACTGTACGAGCCAAATTGTGTGAATACTGTATATTAGCACGGTCGTAGCACAACAGTATCATATTATTAATACTTAAAAGCAAAGAAAATATTTGCTATATCACCATATTTTCTCAGAATAACTAAAATTATTGGCCTAAAGTATATCTTGGTCTTGAAAAAAGTGTGACCAATTCTACTGGAAACCGATTTGCCATTGAGAATTGAAAACGCTATTGCATGTCATAATATGCAACAAATTCATAGCCCTTTAAACAAGAAACCATTGACTAGGGCGTGGCATTGGCAACATAACGGCTTAAATATTTCTTCTATCCACGTGAAGCATTAGTAGATTTCCACGTACAGATTGCAAATGAAGTATGGGCTCTTTAATTAAACAACCATTAAAAAACACAACGAAAGTGTGGGTGACACAACGTTATCATATGATACCATTTAATTAAACACAGGATGTTGAATTTATGTTATACTTGTAGTTCATAGCCAGGTTTCTCGTGAATGCTTGTTCTATTTGCCCCTTGTGGCATTGCACACTATCAACTCAATTGTATCGTGTATTGCCTACCTATCAGGCATTCACCTAGTTGAATCTTAACTAATATTATAAATGCAAAAGTGTGTGTGTTTGTTTGTTTGTTTGTATGTCCTTTTTATCCCGAAAAAAATATCTCCATCCCTCAGGAAATTTTGCTTGGTAAAAATAGCGCTCGGGGTACGATGCTGCGTCAATGAAAGTTGTTAGTGTGGGACGAAAGCACAATGTCACAAAGAGGCCCTGCGGTAAAATAATATGTCTTTAAATTATAAAAAGAAAATATCAACAAATGACTTCATGCAAAATAATTAAAATGTAAAAAATAAAAATATGTTTAAATTTAAAATATTTGTCTAATGATTATTTATTTCATAATTAACACTAAGTAAAATTCAACTTTNGTAGAGAATCTGACACCCCTGGTTCTTGAAAATGTGCCCCTTCCCAAAATTTAGTTCTATATAAATAACATCAGTGTTTGCACACACATTGTTTCCTATTGACATATTTTAAACAAAATTCTTACCGTACGAGTACAAAAATTACTATTTAACATCATAACTGATCCCCATTTATAGTAAATTCTCACAAGGTATGAATATTAATCTACATTGCTTTTAACTGGAGCCCCCTTCTTCGTGAAGTGTTTAACACCACCATCAAAAACGCNTATGAATATTAATCTACATTGCTTTTAACTGGAGCCCCCTTCTTCGTGAAGTGTTTAACACCACCATCAAAAACGTACATGGAGGGGGAGGGGAGAAAATACCCCTTTTATACCCCCCTTTTTCCGGCATACTGGTTGTTAACTTAAATTGCTTTCATGAAATATTTGATGAGATCTTTGTTTAAAATCACACTGTCTGGACTCTCATTGTTCTATCATAAAACTAGTACGTTTTTTTTTGGCAATAGCATCTCAATTCATTATGGTGCATTCGCGCAACCCAGATTTCGGGATCAAATCCCGAGTAAGACGTGGATGAATGTGTAGTTGTTATTTTTTAATTTGTTTTAGTCTAGCTTAAAATTCGTCACCTGATTATTCTTCTTGCACAGCAGCAAGGCCATAAATAAGACTTCTCGGCCATGTTCAGTCGGACGCGAGGAAACATTCGAATGNTCTTCTTGCACAGCAGCAAGGCCATAAATAAGACTTCTCGGCCATGTTCAGTCGGACGCGAGGAAACATTCGAATGATCACTTCATGTGTCAGTTTTGCAGCTTCTGGATTTTCTTCGTTAGTGGCGATTGTATTTGTGCGTGTGTTGGCTGAAGCAGCACCAGAAATCGTTCTAAATTAATGATCATGCAGGGTGAGAATAAAATAATACCCCAACTTTGAAGGTTTATAATATCAAAACCAAACAACCTACAACCTTGATTGACCAATCAAATGAATCGTGGAACCGTGAAGTATGTTTACCATACATTCATAAATGTTCAATGTGACCACCATGAGTGGCCTGAACGACATCTACGCGATAATAAAACTCGTTCCAAGCTCTTGTCAGCATGTCCGGTGTTACGGTTTGGATGTCGTTCGTAACACTGACGACCTCAAAGCGTCGCCCGTAGTGCTTCATCCCGTAGTGCTTCATCGATTTTTTCTTAACTCATACAAACACACTTCCTCACTAGACGACCGCCTTAAGGGGTAATTTTAAAGTGCCTACCAAATAGCTCAGGTGTTTTATGCTTATCAGAGAAACGAACAAGTTGAATTCTTAGTACATACAAGGTGTTTTTAAGCTACATGTTGAAATTCAAACCACGTCATCTATGATCTAATACAAACAATAAATCCTTTCAGCAAAATTCATCCAGTATTTTTAAAATTAAATTGAAGTTAGGAAAACTGCGCCGCGAGTCCGCAACTGCACATACCTGCGTGCACGACAAGTTGCATATCAAGAAGGCGAACGGAAATTGAGAGCTATTCGGAGAGCGCCTGCGCATAGGACACCGTAAACTCGAAGTACGTGGGCGCCGCTAGTGACTGCTTGCTAGTTCACGTGCGACAAACTGCACGAACCACGCGAGATCAGCAATTTATTAGTAAAGGCTGCCAGAAGTGATTTCATTTTTATTTCCAACAANAACTGCACGAACCACGCGAGATCAGCAATTTATTAGTAAAGGCTGCCAGAAGTGATTTCATTTTTATTTCCAACAACGCATTAACAGCAGTGACGGCGATGTAGGGTCTGCACAACAATCCATAGAGAAGCTTAAAGTGGGCTTATTTACAGGCGGTGGCCGAATGACGCGCCAGTTTCGTGATATGCAACGTTTTGTGCACGCAAGTATGTGAAGCTTCTGTCTCCCGGTGGTGTTTTGCCGACTTCAATTCCAGTTAATTACTACTGAATGAATTTTCCGAACATTTTGCTGCAAAGATTTATTGTTTATATTAGCCCATATATGCCGTGGTTCGAATTTTGACACGTAATTTAAAAACATCTTGTATAATTAATCGGCCATGTGTCTTAACCAAATTGAATTCCAGTATTTTTTTTNCACGTAATTTAAAAACATCTTGTATAATTAATCGGCCATGTGTCTTAACCAAATTGAATTCCAGTATTTTTTTTTATTACTTGAGGAATGAAGGTGATGCTAAAAGGAAAAATTAAAATAACCATCATTGTACCCAATTCACCGTTAATTATAACTTTTTTAGGTTCTGCATGAGGTCTATTTTTTCCTTACTTTGTATCCTTCCGCCATATGTAAAATTTACATTCACATAGGTTTCTTTATTCCTGCGTCAGTTAAGTGAANCTTACTTTGTATCCTTCCGCCATATGTAAAATTTACATTCACATAGGTTTCTTTATTCCTGCGTCAGTTAAGTGAAATCTTGAAATTGTTAGGAACCAATATAAATTATTAATATGCCAATTCTTACACTTATATGTATACAGAAAAAAAACACCTTCTTTATTTAAAACAAGTTTAAACATTACACTCGCAACACAATGTCAGGGAATATAACTATTGTACTCAATTCGCTACCAACTTAATTGGGAACATGCATGCCATTGTGTATGGTAGCGTATATGCAGTTAAGAACAGTGCATTTTTTCAAAGATTGATTAGTGCCTACTTTACCGCGAACGGCCTAAGTCAAAGTTACGATAAATAAGTCTGAAAAATATTCAGAGCTAATACAAGTAATCGAGAAGGAGGTTGTGGCTTAAGAGTTAGTACTGCTGACAATTTTTATTTTCATAATTTTTTACGGAGTTAACGAATATCTCAGTAAACAAATATTCTAGGAATAAGAACGTTTGCCAGAAAAAGTGAAAGTAAATTATCTACGCCCGCATTTTTTTTATCACATTCTCTATGAGAAAAAAATCGTGTAAAATCGCAAATTGAGATATTTCCGTTACAGTTTCTTTCATAAAAGTACAAGCATACGGGCGTTGTTTAATCTGTCGACTTTAATCACCTTACAAATTGTACAGGTAACACCTCTAAGTAATGCGCATTTAGAACTATCTTTCCGGAATTTAATTGTAACTCGCCACGTAAAATTAAAAATATTTCCTCATACAGTACATTAAAAACCACAATTAAATGGCGTTATCTTTTATTTTCTAGAGTTCAAAATCGCTGAAATTCTTATATTGCTACAAATAAAATGCTAGTACCATATAAGTTAGGAATTGTAGCCTAACCTAGGAACTACATGATTGGGATAAAATTTAATCTGCTAAACTACAAGTATTATAAAGTTTAAATTGTTTGGTGAGGGATTTGAGCAACATGCCGCGCACAGAATAATTGATATTGATGTAGAAAGATTATGTGATCGCAATAAAAAACTCTTCGAATTTTTCTTGTTAGCACAACATATAAAATACGCTAGATGACTCATGTTAAACAACGATAAAAATTTGGCATTTTTTATAACCAAAGTAACTTGGTACTGAACAAATAGTTGCATCTAAAGTTCAAGGAACACTTTAAGTACAGGCTTATATCACCTATTTATAATAACCGTTGAACGCAAAAGAAATAATAATTTTTTTTATCCCAGTGAGGGACTCATGTCGTAACATAAATACATTTTCCAGCAGGAATAAATCATTGCATACATTTTTTTAAAGCATACTTTCCTGGGAAATAAATTTGTGATATGTTTCTGTCTTTGTGTGACCCTTCCCCCTCCTTCCTAAAGAACAAGGATTTGCCTGAATATATTTATATTATAGTTATAATTTTAAAATTTAAAAGCTTCTTAGGAAAAATTGTTTCAAATTTCCTGATTAACTCTAGTTATTAACGTAGGTGCTAAATGCGAAATTTAACAGCAAATAAGAAAATACCCTTAGACTCAAAATTAAGTTTAACTACATAAAAAGTAAAATACTATTTATTCTTAACAAATGTAATTAAAATATTTATCGATTATGTGAACCATGCATCTAATTGATTTTATATGCAATTAAATTATTCTCGCTTAAATATTTACACGAAATTAGGTATTTATGTTTTACTATAAAATAATTTTTAATTTGTTTTGTCAAAAATATTTTTGGGATTTTAAAAATGTTTATAATTACTTTGCTAAGGCCTTAAAGGACGTACATTATAGGCCTGTTAATCACCGGATACCGCCTGGTATATAAGTGGCTTGTCCATAAACGCCATGACCTTGAACCTTGAACGTTAGGTTGATGTACGCATATGGTAGCTACAGCTGTGGGCATGAGCTCATGGCGCGAAGCTTAGGACGTCTGCGCTCACTTGCTGGCGTTTTAAACAACTCCGCCACGACACTGTATCGCAACGACATGTTACCGGAGCCGGAGGTTAGTTTGGGCGTGGCAGCCACAAGGGTGAGACGTCTGCTATGTTTAACAGTAAAAATCACCTTCTCCGTTTATTATCTCAGGAAGAACTGTGAGAAGCTACAGATGAGTTACGTCGGGTTCGTGATCACCGTTTACAGCAAGACGTGTTGACGCTACTTTTTTACACTGTGTTTGAAAAAACTAAAATAAGAAACCGCGAATAAGATATATTTTGCGCTGGAATGTATTCAATTATTAATAATATAAGAGTATAGTGCTAAACAGTAAACAACTTTCGCCTTTGCACGCTCTGCACACTCCGCGAGACATGGACACTGGACACAAAAAAAACACGTGGCGTGATCCGANACATGGACACTGGACACAAAAAAAACACGTGGCGTGATCCGACATGTTTGATCACGAGTGGAAACTCACATTACTGAGCATTGTTCTCGCGCGGTTTGTAGAGATACAGCCGACTGTGCTCTTCGACAGTGGGAGGTCGGACCCGTCATTTCGACCGGCCCGTTCACAGTTTGGCACCGCCTCAAAGACTCCCATTTCACTACTTTGTTTTCCACATCGTCCGATATCAGTGCCGTGTCGTACCACCGATAATATTTGTGCGCGTGCGAACACCCTTGGCGATACTGATCGCCGCATGGCTGGTGATGGTGCCTGCACGTTTACTAAACCTGACCGGGTGATGTCAGGCAAGTTACGGAATCACTGAAACATCTGACCCACGGAAACATTTTACGTGTGGCGAAGTCAAGTCCAGATTACAAACCGGAGGCCGAAAACTCTCGATCGATATCGGGAAGTGCTGTGTATGTTACGATGAACTCACCTTACATGTTCACGTGTACGTAACACGTGGTATTTTCGTGTGCCATGTTATGATGCATAATGCAAGCACGTAAACTTCAACTACTGAAAAAAAATATTACGAAAAATTTTGATTTTTAGTTTTAAACTTTTCGAAATAATATCATACAAATGTATTTATGGCTATACTTGTATGTGGTCAAGAATCTATTGCGACGGTTTGGCGTTCGTAATTTATTAAACTAGATAATTATAAGCTCCAGAATAACAAGCACCTCCAAGATTCAGAAATGTTCTTCTTGCGACAGTTACATCTGAAATTTAATTGTCTTTCGCAAAGTCCTAGTTAAGCGTTCAAAATCTATGTTCATCACAAGGCAGATGGAAGCATTTTCATACTTCTGTGTCAACTTATTTGCAAATTTCTGCAGTGCACACACTTTTTAAATATTTCTGGATTTACAAATAAAATATTGTGAAATAAACGTGATAGGTTTCGTTGGGACACCGTTGTCAAGGTAGAGCTGGCTCACGGAACACATTACTTGTAACGTATTACGGGAAACATTAAGTCGACGTCATCCCGTCTTGAGTGATCGTTCTATTCACCAGGAGGTGGCGACAACTGAAATTCGTCGACGAGGCTTAGATCACAGCTGGGAATACCGCAATAAGTCCGCAGTCTCGCGGAGAATGCCGCTGTTGTGTTCTAGAACAATGGAAGAGCATGCTGTGGAATCGCGAACCACGCGAAGTATTGTGGCTATGCGGCGGTCGTGCATGGGTGCAGCAAATGCCTCACGTTCAGCACACGTAGGACGGTAATTTTCCCGCTTTGAAGTTCGCAGGAGGTTGAAATCAAGGTCTGGTTATTCATGACGTGTTCTTGGTACAATGGTTTTACTGCCTGAATACATGAATACCTTATGAAGCAGTTTTGGATCACTCAGCTCTACACGCACTGGGGCAAAACTTTGGAATCGATTCAGATAACTTTTAGCATGCCAATGCATAGATACATCCAAAATTAGCCTCATTTTAAGGTGACAAGTTGTATTTTAAGCACTGTACTACGTTTTTCATTGGACCATACTTCGTTTGAAACGCTCTGAACAACTTTGCGCTAGTGAATAAACGCGTTACAATGGTGTGCCCGAAGCGTGTGCAGTCTGGTCCGAAGGGGAATGGCTTCACACACAGAAAGTAGCCAATGAATCAGCGAGACCGGCTACAGTATTCACAGGGTTGTGAAATCTATCGCGGTGCCTAAGAATAACGCGAATTTCGCACGTCCCTAACAATGCAATCTTCCATTAAAAAAAAGCTGTTTTAAAGATCTGGGAGTGGTCGAATTCGAATGGACAGCTAAAAGTCCTGACATCACTACCCATTGAACATCATTGGGATGATTTGAAGCGCCGCCGTTTGATAACTCGATATAATCACCCACAAGACACCATAAAAAACTTTATCGTTTTTAAGAAGGATTGGAAAAATGCTCCAGCAGATACACACCGCAAACANCACAAGACACCATAAAAAACTTTATCGTTTTTAAGAAGGATTGGAAAAATGCTCCAGCAGATACACACCGCAAACAGGTGAAAAGTTCTCCTCGAAGTGCAGAGGCTGCGATAGCAGTGAATTACCTAGCATTGTTCACTGACACCGTACCATGTACCCTTTTGTTTGTAACTAAGTTGTATGGTAGCCAGAGACCGTAATGCGTACTTTTATGTGAATCAGAAAATAAGCATCCTGAATAAATTTATAATACACGGACGTCTCACCTTTCAATTGTGTAAAAATTTTATTTAAAATATTTATTAATGATTTGCCTATTAAACATATTTTAATCAAATAAAAACCTTATAACTTTATTTAACCTATTTTTTGTCTTTGCTAATATAATGGACTCTTATCAACACTGATGCTGGGCAAGCTTTGCCATTTTACTTACGTTCTCAGTGACATAATCCGCCTAATTAATTTGTTTGAAATCAGCAGCCAGCTGTCTTGTGGTGATTGTAAGCGAAAGAGCATTTTGATTAACGTTAGTTGAAAAATACAGCTACTAGCAGAATAAGCGTACCAAAAGTTATATTCGAGTTTCTGATCTACCAGCCCGAACATTTTAAGGTTATCTGAATCGCTGCATATATTTGGACGAAGCTGAATATATCGCTGCTTTCACTTATTCGCTTTTTNATTTTAAGGTTATCTGAATCGCTGCATATATTTGGACGAAGCTGAATATATCGCTGCTTTCACTTATTCGCTTTTTACGTAATGTGACAATTTATGATATTTTGTATTAAATATGCGTTTTGACGAGCCGATAATAGCGCATTACCTCTTACCACTGTGTGATACATAACATTCTCTTAATGATGTTCTTGAAAGTATTATACATAAAAATGCGTGAAACACATGTACATTTTGCATTCTATACGCATTTTGGACCTAAGACTGAAATACAAGTGTCTAATCTTTATAACATTCCGTTAGTGAGCGTTGTGAATCACTACAGCGGTATTTTTAAGAGCGTTGCAGTAAAATATTCATAAGGAACATGTCTAAGCAAAGAATAACTCCAACAAGAACATTCAGGTTTCTTATTGATATAATTTTTTAAAAAGTATTCCAATTGGCAACAGATTGCATGGGAACGTTATCCGCAAAGAATCACGTACCAAAGAATTAGAAGTCCATCCTCTATCCTTCGAAATACTAAGCACCTCAAAAAAATAACTTGGATACAATAATGCAGGGTGAAATAAGCTGTTCGGTTTTTAATCCTTTCAGTCTCGTGTTCACTATCGGACACACGTAGCAGAAATCTGATTTCCTGACGTTTCTGCGCGTCTAATTCCTGGACGGCGAATGCAGACAGCAATTAGCACGCAGCACGTCGTTTACTGGCCATGGAAAGCAAGCTCCGAGCGAATACAGCGCACATAAAAAAAAACTACACCGACTGTAACACTGCTGCTCGTAAAGGAACTCGGGACTGAACGGGTTAATAGTAGCATGTTATCAAGTGTATACAAATTATAGCGATAACGTTATAAGTAACTGCAAACGGACATTAACATTTTGTTTACTAATTCTTATCGAGGGAATTTTCCCGGTTTCATTAATATTACGGGTTTAACGAAAAAAAAAAAAAATAGTTTCAGAAGCACAGACTGACGAGTTTGTAAAATTATTACTGTATAAAGAGACGGAAATATGAGCGTATTTGCTAGTAACGTGGATTATATATCTAGACGAATAAGTTTAATGCTCTATGTAGGAAAAAAAATACTACCGTAATATTTTTCAGCTTAAAATATGCATTTTTTTATTCAACTGAGAATCCTTGAGATTTTATTTAACAGAATTTCTCGCCAAGACAGTGTTATACTTGGAATATAAACGGGTTACATTTAACGCGATCTTAGTGGGAACTCAAGTTTACGAGTAGGCCTACCTACAGTTCTGAGGTGACTTTTAGAAATTTCCCTGAAAAATTAGTTTTTTTTTTTTTTTACGGTTTGGTAAGCAGCCAACTTCCTTGAGAGGTTCCACGTGCTCCTCCCCCCCCTCCAACTCCTGTTTCGCAAAATTGCCAGCACTCCAAGCGTCATGTGTACAAACTGCATCAGGGTAGGTGCCAGCCAAGACTTTCTCTTTGCCGCGACGTGACTGCTTGGAGGATTCGCTGCGAGAAATCTGCCTCCCCCCTTACACAACGAAACTTGCTTCTAGAACGTAATCTTCATGCAACCCATCGTATAATGTGATAAAATGCAGACCCACGCCAGAGATACTGCACATGACTTGCCTTGTATTTTGATGAAGAAAAATGACCCAAAGAAATAATGCAACGGTTCCAATGTTGCTTTCCTCCCATATGGAGCCCACAGACAAAAAGACAGACAAAAACATTTTACAGAAAGCTCTTTAGATTATAGCTAGTTGGTGAACGCCGTGGTGCGTGGCTGCCTACACTCGAGGCACATGTCAGTCAACGAACTGTATGAGTGTAACCCTTTTCTTAAAACATATTTTGTTTATCCGGTTTTGCTTCTGTAACGCACTTGTAAATTAATATTTTAATTTCGCTTCATTGCTGATATCCAAAAAAATAAATTAATTAATTGACAAATGTTTGCACAAATATAAGTTTTAAGTGGTGCGAAACCGTCACTTTTTTCTCACAATAGGTATTCAACAGTTAACGGCTTTGGGCTCGTGGAAGAGTATTAAAAAAAACGGAGTTGCAACAGGCACGAATATAGAAAGTACACATAAAACCTTAACAAGCAGTATTGCCAACAACANATCGTATAATGTGATAAAATGCAGACCCACGCCAGAGATACTGCACATGACTTGCCTTGTATTTTGATGAAGAAATAATGCAACGGTTCCAATGTTGCTTTCCTCCCATATGGAGCCCACAGACAAAAAGACAGACAAAAACATTTTACAGAAAGCTCTTTAGATTATAGCAANACAAAAACATTTTACAGAAAGCTCTTTAGATTATAGCAAGTTGGTGAACGCCGTGGTGCGTGGCTGCCTACACTCGAGGCACATGTCAGTCAACGAACTGTATGAGTGTAACCCTTTTCTTAAAACATATTTTGTTTATCCGGTTTTGCTTCTGTAACACACTTGTAAATTAATATTTTAATTTCGCTTCATTGCTGATATCCAAAAAAAAAAAAATTAATTAATTGACAAATGTTTGCACAAACATAAGTTTTAAGTGGTGCGAAACCGTCACTTTTTTCTCACAATAGGTATTCAACAGTTAACGGCTTTGGGCTCGTGGAAGAGTATTAAAAAAAAACGGAGTTGCAACAGGCACGAATATAGAAAGTACACATAAAACCTTAACAAGCAGTATTGCCAACAACANAAAAAAAACGGAGTTGCAACAGGCACGAATATAGAAAGTACACATAAAACCTTAACAAGCAGTATTGCCAACAACAGAATGTTGAATGGAGCACCCAGTGCTTTATTAATTTCTCATCACAAGTAATGGATTATTCGTGTTTCCAGTCTGTGCACTGGTTTTATACAAGGGACGGAGTGGCGAAGCCAAACAAGGAGGAGAGGGCGTTGCATTAACCACTCGTTCTGCGAGGCAGACAATGTCAAAGAGTTAAGGAAGAAAATGCCACCCACAAAATACACATAATGAAATACGAGTGTTTTCTACTAACGATTGCAAAATACTGCGGAAGAAGTTCGACAGTGAATAGCGAAGGATATTTTGTTGTTGTTGATCCATCAATCTTAATCATTTAGTCTATTTTTTCTTTTGTGTTAAAGAATCACGAATTAAAAAAAATATATATTTTGGTCTATACTTTCCAAAGCACCGAAAGTTTTCTTGTTGCCTACGTCTATTTGATTTTATATCCCACCGCATTTCTTGAACATAACAGTGAGCTAAATATTATGGTTTGTTTCAACCTCTATTAGAGGATATTAATTCCTTGTTACTTTTTCAATTAAAATATTTGCCATTACAAGCATATTAATTTATCATTTTAGTAGTCTTCTGTGCATAAATGACAACTAGCGTACATTCTATTTGGCGTAATGTTTTTTTGGGGAGTCCTGTATTTTGGAGGTTTAATTATCCCTTTCATGGTGGGTGTAAAATTATTGCTGTAGGCTGTTCACAACAAAGTAAGCGTTTTTGAAAGCCCTGCTTAGGATCTACTTGTTTATCATTTCGTATCCTTACGCCATATATAAAATTAACATTGCCATTATGATAACTTTATTCATGTGTCATCTAAGCAGAGCCGTGGAATTGTAAGCAATGTAAGTGTTTAACTAATATGCAAATTCTTGCTCTGATGAATACAAATCAAGAAACACTAATTTCGGTAAGGGGCCGCGGTGGTGTAGTCGTCAGACTACTCGCCTCCCGCCAAGGCGAACCGGGTTCGATTCCCGGCGTNCGGTAAGGGGCCGCGGTGGTGTAGTCGTCAGACTACTCGCCTCCCGCCAAGGCGAACCGGGTTCGATTCCCGGCGTTTTTCCACGATGCCACTGGTCAGCTGGCTTTCTCGGGATCTGGCGTTTCCCACGCCCCTTGCAATCCCGGCGCTACTCCATTGTCGCCTAGTTTCACCCTCGTCGGCTCTCAACACCCTGATCCACGAGCCACCCAAACCACTTCACTAACTTCGGTGGCCATTCATTTAAATACGAAACTCGCAGTAAAGCGTCAAGTGTTAACAATTATTTGTATTAATTGTCGTTGCCAGCTCAACCGGGAACATGCATGGCAGTGTGCACTGTAGATTATGCGTAGTAATGGGCAAAGATTTTTTTTCCCGAAGGTGACATCAAACTACTCACTTTATCGTGAAAAGCCTTTACGAACAAATAATATCCATGCAACTGCACTGAAAGAGAAGTTTGTTTCAGTCAACCAAATATTTGTTTAAATAGGGTAAAAGATATATTTAGTTGCCCCAACAAAATATTTTGTTGAGTTAACGAAACTTAAAAGCCAAAAAATTTATTTCGTCCCTACAACAAAATACGCGCTTGAATTAAGAAAACCTCTGTGTTCAGCCAAAATAAATTAGACCATCAACTAAATATCTAGTTGAATCAACTGTATATATTTGGCAACTCATTNAACTAAATATCTAGTTGAATCAACTGTATATATTTGGCAACTCATTTGATTGCCTATCATTCGAAAATACAGCTCGAGAGTTTGTTTGTGTGAAAATTAAGATAGGAACAGTGTTTATTTGGACATTTACAGATGCTTAAAAATGGCTTGAACTTCAAAATAAAACAAGTTCAACAGGAAACTTAATAGCGAAGCTGCGAAACTTGAAATATTTGTGTGCGCACGTTTTAAAGCATTAGGATTACCTGTATTTAAAAACATTCCCGTTTCATCACTAGATAGTTTAGTAGAATTTGCAAAGGCGTAGTTTTCGCGCGTAAACGATNTTGTTTCAGTCAACCAAATATTTGTTTAAATAGGGTAAAAGATATATTTAGTTGCCCCAACAAAATATTTTGTTGAGTTAACGAAACTTAAAAGCCAAAAAATGTATTTCGTCCCTACAACAAAATACGCGCTTGAATTAAGAAAACCTCTGTGTTCAGCCAAAATAAATTAGACCGTCAACTAAATATCTAGTTGAATCAACTGTATATATTTGGCAACTCATTTGATTGCCTATCTTTCGAAAATACAGCTCGAGAGTTTGTTTGTGTGAAAATTAAGATAGGAACAGTGTTTATTTGGACATTTACAGATGCTTAAAAATGGCTTGAACTTCAAAATAAAACAAGTTCAACAGGAAACTTAATAGCGAAGCTGCGAAACATTTGTGTGCGCACGTTTTAAAGCATTCGGATTACCTGTATTTAAAAACATTCCCGTTTCATCACTAGATAGTTTAGTAGAATTTGCAAAGGCGTAGTTTTCGCGCGTAAACGATCTTGGTTAGAATTTCGGTCGGGCTCGTAATCTNAGAATTTGCAAAGGCGTAGTTTTCGCGCGTAAACGATCTTGGTTAGAATCTCGGTCGGGCTCGTTATCTTTTTTTTATGAACCGAAATGTACGCAGAGCCAGACAAATAGTAAGTTGCACAAACCAGTTTGGGGCAACCAGATAACAACAAAAGGTAATTATTCAGTTTAGGGGCTTTTCTGTAAAAATAAAAATAATTCACGGAAAATGGTATATTTATACTCTACTAATGACGCAGAACACGAATATACTAGGGGCATTAACGTCCGACTAATTTCGTAATATGTGCCCACCTAACCTAACAGAACCTAACCCCACGATGGGTGAATTACTATTTTACATTTTTAAACTAACCTAGGATTGTTGGGTTTTACACTAACCTAGGATTGTAGGGTTTTCACTAACCTAGGATAGTAGGGTTTTACACTAACCTAGGATGTTTGGGTTTTACACTAAACTACAAATGTAGGATTGTAGGGATTTAAAGGAACCTTAAAACACACCAAAATAATGTAAATTGACTCACCTAGGTAGGGGGCTGGTGTAATTCCTCTGACGTTAATAGACGTAAACAAACATATTTTGCAAGTTTTTTAAATATGTTCTACTTATTTTAACATTACGTCCTCTTGAAAATGAACAAGGTAAGCTGTGCAGAACCCATTAATGAAACTTTAGTTTGTCTAGGACGTTTCGTTCAGAAACGTAAAAAAACTGGCTATACTGCTCATTTCGCAATTTTGTTAAATTTTTGTAAATATGTTGTACTTATTTGAAAGCTATGCCCCTAGTATACTAGTGTTCTACGTGATTAGTAGAGTAGAAATATATCATAATTTCGAATTACTTTTGTGTTTTTCAGAAAAGCCCCTAAACTTAATAATTACCCAATAAAATAATTTGGTTTCAACAACAAAATATTTCATTGGCTCTATACAAACAATTAATTTGGTTGCGCCAAACGAACTTTGCTTAATTCAACAAAACCTTTTACTCAGTGCGTCATCCAGGGAAGTACAACACTTGGTTTCATGCTTATTTAACGCACGTCAAGGTCTGGAGATGACTGTAGACCGATACGCTCTTTGCACATTCCGCTGTCGCAGCGCGCTGTCAGATAGGACCGTCGTTCTGGAAGCGAGCCAATCAGACAGCGGAATGGTCAAGGCTGGCTTCTCTCGTACCTATCAAAAACATTCGTGCACGCGTGAAGCGAGGTGGAGGCGTAGCGGTGGCGGAATGCGACGGCAACGTCCGCCACGTTTCCCACACGAGAATATCGTCAGTGGCCCCGTCGGTAATCGACCCCGGTTCGTCGTGATATAAGGTGATTGTGTTGATCACTACACCACCACAGTCCCGTGTCCGGGTACATGCTGTACCTATCCGTAGTCAGTTAGTTCACGGTTCAAACTTCTGAATCAAACGTTTGAAAAATTTCCCTACGTGCGAGATGCTTGGCTGTTTCCTAAATAAAACATTTCGTGAACGTCAATATATCTTCTTGTTTTTTGATTAAATATAGCTTTCGCTGAGTATTGAACGCTCAATATAAATTAACAGGGAGAAAAATATATTTTGGTAATGGCTAGGAAGTAATAATTTTTTTTGCAGAATATTTTTTAACTGAGTTTTTTTACGTTATGAGTAAAACAAACGTATCTTAGTGACATATTTAGGTTATGAAGTAGCGCTGCTGATGTATAGATCTGTTATTTTTACAATTTTCTCTCAAAGCCAGTAGGATGAACCAGGTTCGTAAAGGGATGGAGGTCTTAATTAAATAAAACAGTTAATTATATTTTCCTAATTTTATTTACATTTACTACAAACAAAATTCTCTTGTCTCAATATCTCACAGTAAATTAATATCACTTGCTGTTTCCAATTAATGTGTTCAATCTATACAATTATCTCAAAGAAAGTAATATAATCAAACAAAAAAATAAATCAGTTCCAATAGACAGTGTATCAAAACCTATTCAAATATTTTACAAATTATATGTCCATATTTGACAGCTCGTATATCTACAATAAAGTCTGTATCACATTTTATTCAGTCCCACCTCAGTTTAGTCCAGGTCCCACCAGTCCGCAATGTTCTAGAGTTCTCCGTGCGCCCTTGTGTACAGTAGCCTTCACTCGTCGGGTATCACGCCCTCTCGTCCATTCACGCCTCGAACAGCTCGTCCGCCGTCGCCTCGCAATCTCCCCTCGTAGCCCGTCCTCTTCACCGATGTCCCTCGTCGCACTCGTCCTCGCCTGGATACCACACTAAGCCACTTGGCGTCCACGGAAAGACGGCCGACAGTCCAACTGTGGCTTCTATTTATAGGGCCGTAGGCCATCGTCCAGAAATTTCTCTGAATAGGATTCTANGTAGCGCGTAACATTATGCATATTTAATTATATCCATCATCGATTATCCTTAACCTCAAAAAATACTGTACGTTCGTCAACCTCATTTAATTTTAAAGGGTGGTTGTTTGTCTGTATTGCTGATAAGCCTCGCTAGTGTGGCGACATCAGACCGCTGAAGATTCGAGCCGGGGCCCTGGATGGAATAATTAAAAATTTATGAACACCGAGTCGGTAATTGTGTGGTTCGGAGACCATCCGAAATCGCCACACCATGTAGTCTTTAGACTTTGTGCACTACAATACTCCTTTCCGGTTATGTAAATACTCGATGTTTTGTCTATTTAGAGTTCACTTTATCTTCAATTTTATTTGTGCTTTACTTATCATTAAACAGGCTGAATGCAAATTAGACCTTCAAAACGGAGCAAGTGGATTAAATCTTCCAGTTATTTCGAGAAAAAAATCTTTATTGAGATTTAAAATGAGTGGAATACTAACAATGCTTATACACTCAACATTATTAAGCAAATGCACAATACCAGCTGAGAGCCGTACTACGAATGCAGCCGAAAGACGGTAAAATATAACACACCTCGGCAATATTAGTAAAGGAAGTTCGATCTCTGCCATATTACCGTCGGTATACGCTGTAATGAAATTTTTTTGGTCAGTTCTGGGAACCGTTGTGGCGAGGTAGAAAGAATACTCGCCTCCCACCAAGGCACGCTGGGTTCGGTTCCCGGCGGGGTCACCCGGATTTTCGCACGCGGGAAAAGTGGCGGATTCCGTTGCCAGGCGAGCTTTCTCGGGGTATTCCCGTCCCCCCTTGCCATTGAATTTCGTCGCTGCTCCATACTCACCTCATTTCACCCTCACCCGGCGTTCAAGACCTTGCTGTTAAAGTCGAAGTAGAGTGGCTCCCAGTGCAGTACTGCACCCGAACGTACACAATTCGGAGTTCATTTAAATGTAGTATAGTCTACTCGCGGTTTCTTCTAACTTTTTGAATCAAACCTTTGAAAAATCACCCCGTGTAAGACGTGCTTGATTTTTACCTAAATGTTACATGTATCGTAAACATTTTATACTTCTGTTAGCGTAAAAGAGTCTTATTTTTGGTTAAATTGAACGTTTACTTATATTTTACCATCAAGTTATAATAATTATTTAATATTAATGAAAAAACAGGGAGAAAACAGGTGTGTTGATAATGCCTAGTAAGAAATAGTTATTACGTAAATTATTATTAAACTGACTGCGCACGAATGGGGTGCGCTGCCCTTTGGTATAATTTTCTAGACTTAGATAACCTTTGTTTGCAAGATGCGGAAGAATAGCCTGAAAGTAAAACTTGGGCAGGGTTTCAANTTTTCTAGACTTAGATAACCTTTGTTTGCAAGATGCGGAAGAATAGCCTGAAAGTAAAACTTGGGCAGGGTTTCAAAAACGTTGGAAGTAACCGTGAATGGACAAAAAGAAAAACACACACACTACTAACGTTGACAGAAAAGTGCGAATTAAGTTGCATATGTAAGATGAGAGCGCATACTTGCAACACAGAAGACTATTCTGTTAGAATTTACTAATTAAAAAGTTATTTTAAAATAAAAAACACCAGTCTATTTGATGTTGAAATTTTGAACGTATTTACATTGTGGATACTACAGAAAGCACATTTTTCAACACCACTCCCCCATCATTCAACAAACAAGGTCATCTTAATAATTACTGTGGTCGTGTGCATTAACAATTATAGTCCATTCACGGTTACTTCCAACTTTTCTGAAGGACTGTGTAAGTTCTACTTCCAGGATATTCCTCCGCCTCATGGAAACTAAGCTTTAAGAGTCTAGAACATTTTATCAAAGGGACACCACACCGAATTCGTGCGCTCTCAGAGCAATAATATTTTGCATAATGACTATTTATTACTAGGCATTAGCAACACACCTATTTTCTCACTGTTTTTATTCGTATTAATTATAAATGAAATTATTTTATTTACAGATAATTAATTAATAAATGTTCAGTTTAAATACAAATAAATTACTTTTATGTTCTTCAATTTTAACGCAAGTATAAAACGCCTGTCATACATTATACCTTTAGAAAACAA
This sequence comes from Clitarchus hookeri, assembly GCA_002778355.1. Taxonomy (NCBI): domain Eukaryota; kingdom Metazoa; phylum Arthropoda; class Insecta; order Phasmatodea; family Phasmatidae; genus Clitarchus; species Clitarchus hookeri. Next base: position 384,624 of record NQII01000044.1, read on the forward strand.
ACAAGCACGTCAAATATGGGGTAATTGTTCAGAGGTTTTATTTAAAAAGTGTGAAAAACCGCGAATAGACTATAGTGGGTGATAGAAGAGATTTGGGCGGCTCTTAACAGCGAGGTCTTAAGCGCCGATGAGGGTGAAGTGAGGTGAGTATGGAGCAGCGCCGGAATGAAAGGGCGGGGAAAACAAGAGTTCCCGGGAAATCCCGCCGACCAGCGGCATCGTCTGGCACGATTCCCACTTGCGAAATTCCGAAGTGAACAGGCTGGGGATTGAACCTGGTTAGCCTTGATGGGAGGCAAGCAGTCTAACCGTTCAGCCACCGCGGCCCTCGAATAGACTACAGTAATAATGTTTACAAATATATTTAATAATTTATTTTATGCGGATGCATTTCAATTATAAAAATGATAACTTTAGTGGCTTAATTTGATTAATTATTAAAAAATTTGTATATATTACTACTAATTTTTATTAAATACGCTTCAGTAAATATTACAATGGTCTTGTTTAAAGAATGTTTTTTAAATATATGCTTTCTGAAGCATCCACAATAAAATACTCTTTAGTTAAAATTAAACATATACCAGGATTCATAATTTATTTCTTTAAAAAAATTAATTATTTATTCATAGAAAAAATGTTCTTTGCCACAAAATATATGTTTTCTTTATTCGTATACAAGTTAAATCGAATGCTACAATGCTNTTAGTTAAAATTAAACATATACCAGGATTCATAATTTATTTCTTTAAAAAAATTAATTATTTATTCATAGAAAAAAATGTTCTTTGCCACAAAATATATGTTTTCTTTATTCGTATACAAGTTAAATCGAATGCTACAATTTTGGTAGAGTGTNTATTCGTATACAAGTTAAATCGAATGCTACAATGCTACACAACTTTTTTTAAATTCTGTATGTTGTACAGATTTTACGGTCCAAAGGTGGACCCCCCTCCAAACCCCCTCACCTTTTCACACTGCAACTGTACTCCAAAAAGTAAGACAGTGCACGGCACTTTCTCCTCTTCTAGTTTTCATTGGTATGCTATGCCGGTTTTCCCGTGTGAAACCCGTCCTCGAAACTTTGGCAATATTCTGACTTTGTTTCATTAAAATATTTTACCCGAATACCACCTCATGGGCTCTCTTGATCTCTTTTCTTTGCACTGATCATATTTCTGCAGTCTGCTACTAATTTTAGAGGCGAACTCATTCCATATTTTTTCTCCTGCTTGGACAATCTTCCTCTTCTCCAATACTATGCTATTAAACCTCTTTCTCTCGCGAGCAGACCAACAAGTAACACTCCTGACAAATCAAGTAGTCACTCGTGGGCAGTCGTCTTGTATGCCTTCACTACTGCCGACAGTACTGCCCTCTGAGCACTGACGAGCTTTCCATTATGCCATTCTATCTCCGTTCTATTATGTCACATGACTGCTGCGTAGGGCGCTGTGGCATCAAACACTGCCTTGTATATCTTCCTCAGTGCTGTGCAGACGGGCGCAGTGCCACATAGGAAGCTACTCTACTTCCATCCTGAGAGTTAGTAGTCCGAGCATATTTTCCGTACGCAATTTTTTGTGCGTTTACGCCTATCTCGGCAAATAGATATCCTGGGAATACGACTTTTTGTCCAGAAAAGATAAAATTCAATTATCTAAGCAGTAGGGTTTTGTTTTTATAATATTAATTTTATTAAAAATAATACTAAAAATGGCAAAAAAAAAAAAAAAGTTTTTAGAGCTTTCTTGCGCAGTTTACTTTAGAGTAAGAGAACAGGGTGATTGTTCCGTATTGCGTACTCTTATGGTAAAACCATAGGAAACCTGCGAGTGCACTATCGAGTATCCNTACGCCTATCTCGGCAAATAGATATCCTGGGAATACGACTTTTTGTCCAGAAAAGATAAAATTCAATTATCTAAGGAGTAGGGTTTTGTTTTTATAATATTAATTTTATTAAAAATAATACTGAAAATGGTAAAAAAAAAAAAAGTTTTTAGAGCTTTCTTGCGCAGTTTACTTTAGAATAAGAGAAAAGTAAAGCCGTTCAGTTGTATTCTGAACTGCGGGCTTTCATCGCATGCGATAAAGTCGCATTGTTGCAGATACAATTTGTACATTAAAGAGTGACTGCACGCNAAATAGATATCCTGGGAATACGACTTTTTGTCCAGAAAAGATAAAATTCAATTATCTAAGGAGTAGGGTTTTGTTTTTATAATATTAATTTTATTAAAAATAATACTGAAAATGGTAAAAAAAAAAAAAGTTTTTAGAGCTTTCTTGCGCAGTTTACTTTAGAATAAGAGAAAAGTAAAGCCGTTCAGTTGTATTCTGAACTGCGGGCTTTCATCGCATGCGATAAAGTCGCATTGTTGCAGATACAATTTGTACATTAAAGAGTGACTGCACGCCGGTTCAGCGCCTTGCGCGTAAGAGCGATGGGGAGCTGGGCGCGCGTGTTATTGTCGCCCGTATCGCCGTGCATTGAACGCGAACAAAAAAAAATTGATCTCACGAGAACTATCTGCCTGTAGCTTGAACTGCGCTGTAGAGTGTTTGAAACGCACGTTTTCCAGCGAAATTACTATGTGTGCCTCCAATGAGTTGAACTACGAACATAAATAACACTCGAGGCGGGGTGCGAAGTTTACTGCCAAGACATTACGCACATCACAAGCACTATTTCCGAGCTCTTCAACATAGCTACCAGATTCTATTTCCACGCTGTCTTTTCTTATCAGAATCACTCAAAACTAGTATACGGACACGTACTGAAATTTCCAATAGACGGGTCCACGGTGGTGTAGTGGCTACACTACTCGCCCTCCCACCTAGGTGAACTGGGTTCGACTCCCGGTGGGGTCGCTCCCGGATTTTTCGCACGTGGAAATCCGTCCCGCTGGTTAGCGGGGATCTCCCATNTCCGTCCCGCTGGTTAGCGGGGATATCCCGTTCGCCCGCACTTCGCTGCTCCATACTCACCTCACTCCGCCCTCATCCGCTCTCAAGACGTCGATGTTAAGAACCGCCCAATATCTCTTCACTCACTCGCTTTGCTACAGACGTTGCGCTAATAAAATGACAGGGACTCCGCTCGAAGCCCCATAGTTGCAGCGGTACAGCGGGAACGCTGCACGTCAGTTCAGAACCTTGCTTGTAGATGCGCGAGGGCGATGGGTACGCGGGTCGGGATCGCCCTTATCGCTCCCTCCCTCCTGTGCCTTGAATGGCCGGAATATCTCCATGCAAGGGGGCTACACTCTATAGGCCTTTTCCAGTCTCTATTTTCTCAGGTCACAGCCGTGTTGCTGACACCAAAAATACCAATTGGAAATTTACTCACTTTTAAAAACCTGTAAATTCAGGAACAACCAAAATACCTTCGCTCAGTTTATTATTACAAGGTGGTTAGACAAATCATTTCCTTTTTAATATACAGAAAATTACGCAGTGACAATTTTGTGACTTCACTCGATCGTTGCACAGTTTCTGCGACGTTCCTTTAAATTTTTTGTGCTTGTCTGCTGTACTGTGCACCAGAATCATTGATTTTTCGAATCGGTTTATTAGAAGGACTTCAAAAATACAAAGGATTTTGAGAAAGTGAGGAGTCTCCAGTTGCCTGATTGTAGAAATTATAGGAAGTCAACCCCCAAAATGATGTATACCAGTTTACAAATGGATGAACAGTAAGAAAGAAAAACTTTTAAATGTCGTCACCCTGACAATGTTTACTTTGACAAAGATGGGTTCCCTGGATCGTGTCATCAGGGAAGCCAGTACTTGAATTCATAGCTTTTCATCGTACAGATATCCAGTGACGAATGTTGCTATGTTGGCAATGTAAGTGTAACGTTTTTACATTTTGTAGCTCGAAATAAGAGCTAGGGGCAATGCACGGCGATGCCGTCTCGCTGCATGTACTTGGTGTACTTGCATCCCTGCATACTTTACTTACCTTTTGCACTAAACTTGATGAATTTGGACTGGCATTCTTGTTGGCTTCGGTAACAGCTATTAGCCAGATAGTCACTTTTAATGGACGCGTATTTCGACGAAGAATTTTATAATTGCCGAAAGTTATAAGGGTTAAATCAAGTATTAAGTTATATTTCAGTTTGATTTACATAACATTGCCTTGCATTATTGTACGTGAGTTTGCAATTGTGGTTGCTTGTTTTACTTAGGCTTTTGTAGGTTATGAAAATAGACGTAATACGAATTTATTGTTTAGATGTTTTTATGGTACACCTTGCGATAATTTTTAACTCAGTTCCAAATTTTACGTCTACGACGCAGTAATGTTGCCCTGTTAAACTTGAAATAAAATAATAATTTGAGAAATCAATTGTAACCTACAAGTTGCTTTTCTAAATGGCAGCAAATATACCGCAAGTACGCGAGAAGTATACGTCTTAGTTTACTTCAATACTTGCATACGTCACTTGCAATTCGGACAGCACGTATGATGTCACTCCCGGGGACGGGTACGCACAAGTATGTACTTCAGGCGAATTCGGACACAGCTTTAGTTGCTCTGTGTCTCCAGGTACGCCGACCAAAATCTCTCTCCCTCTCTTTGCCTTCCTTTCTCTCTGTATAGGCGTCACCAAGATCTTTTCCAAGGGGAGGCATAGGAATTATAAAACGTTTCCTTCAGTGGAGTGTGAGATTTACAACTGGGATTCACCCTAAACGCATGCACCAAACATCCACGACTTGTAATGTAAATACTTTTTTTGTCGTCAACAATATACAAAATAGTATTACAATATAATATATTTAAAAAAATGCACAAACAAATATCACAATCAAATTACGGAAAAATAGAAGGAACTTAATTACTCCTCCCAGCAAGAACTTGCATTTGGAAGTAACATCGCTAATAAGCAATTTATTTGTTATAATATTTGTTTCACATTTCAAAGAAAAAAAACAGTTTCATGGGGAGCTCGAATGGCACCCCGTGCTGACGCTCATGTCATCCCACGGCCTGCGTCGAGTGCTAAGAGTGTGTCGTCTTGGTGCAGGATCAAGAAGCTGACGCAGGCCGGGTTGCCGGTCCCTCCGGGCGGCCAGTACCTCTTCTACTACCCGGGTGTGCCAGGCAGCCCGCCCGTCGTCTACACCGTCAAGAACGAGAAGGGCGACCAGGAGGAGGAAGGAGGAGGCGCCGGCGGCTCCAACCCCCTCGAAGGCATCTACAACTTCTTCGTCAGCTGGTGGGAGACCACGTCTGTCAAGCCCGCCGAAGAGGCCGTCCCGGAAAAGGTACGCCGACACAAACATCCACTTTCAGACACCGAATAAATCTACTCGAAAAGTATTTCTTCGCACCGAACACTATTTTGTCCACTCTAGTGAAGGCCTAAGGGTGGCTCTTAAAGTTGGGGTCTCGAGATCCGACGAGGGTGAATGAGTAAAGACATTTGGGCAGCTGTTAACAGCGAGGTCTTGAGAGCCGATGAGGATGTTTGAGGTGAGTGGTAGGAGGCAAGCAGACTAAACGCTCAGCCACCGCGGCCCCGACGAGGGTGAAGCGAGGTGAGTGTGGAGCGGCGTCGGAGTGCAAGGTTGGGGACAACGGGAGACACTCGAGAAAACCCGCCGACCAGCGGCGTTCGTACGGCACGTTCCCCGCGTGCGAAGACCCGGGTGCGGCCCTGCCGGGAATCGAACCCGGTTCGCCTTGGTGTGAGGTTGGCGCCCTACTGCTACCTCAACCACGGCAGGGTAGTAACCCGTCCAACTTGGAATTACTGTGTTTCACCGTAGTATAATTTCACATTAAATAGTTGAAAACGAGGGACGTCAAGGCATATTACATATCTTAACAGATGCTTTTAAGTCCACAATATATTGCCCATGTGAATTTCATCTGTTACCGTAATTTACTGATTAAGTCTCATGCGAGAAAATTCAGACTGAAATCAGACCATTCTGGTTTCAGGAATTGTGTACATTAGTTCTGTCTGTAATTATTAAGATAGAATATTAATCAATTCAGGCCCAGTGTACGCAGTCCTGTACATAGAGTACATGTTTTTTTTTGGCCAGTTGTGTGAACATGCAATGCCCAATGTCCAATGATCTTCCTCGTGTGTAACCGATTCGTAACTCGTGCTGCTGTCCTTCATTACTAATGGTGTATATAGCTATAACCGAATCCACAGGCGTTACCTTATTAGCTGTGATGACGACATAATTGCTGTGTAGAACACGCAACACAAATTTATGTACTTGCAACACCTGAAATCATAATTTAACGTTGGCCTGAAAGTGTTTATATTTAATATTAACTTTTATGATATAAAAAAAAAACAAGATGACAAGGATGACATCGCTTTAAGGGAACGGTTGCAGATATTTTGAGCAATAGTAGGTTAGTCGAGTGGACAAAACCAAGGTGAACCGGGTTCGATTCCCGTCAGGGTCGCTCCCGGATCTTTGCACTTGGGGAACGTGCCGGACAGATGCCGCAGGTCGGCGGGTTTTCTCGAGGTTCTCCCACTTCCCTCTCTCTTGCATTCCGATGTTGCTCCGTTCTCACATAAATTCATCCTCATCGGATCTTAATACCCCGCCTTAATGACCCACCCACACTTCTTCATTCTTCCCCCTCCACCCATCTTCCTAGCGCACCTGAGTGGAACACGTGTATCGCCCTCTTAGCAAAGGAGACGTGGATTGCGTTAAGTTAACCTCTTAATGAATGAATTTGAAAAACCAAACATTTTCTTGATTTTTTTAAATTTGTGATATAAAGCACACACGGATAATATTATACACATATTAAGACACGTATGTATAAGTTAAAATACGGGTGTGTAATATATACGATACATGAGTCCACAATATATATTTTATAAACAATGTTATTTGGGTAAATAAAGATTTCCAACAATATTGCTAATTTAACACACACATGCTCTATGAAAAAAATATTAGGAATTACGGCTCTACAAAATGCTGCTGTAAGTTATAAGTAAAATACGTTCTTAATGTAGTACATATACGAAACTAACACGAGCATATACATTTCAATAAGATTTTACCTATAAAATTGTGGGACAAATCACAAGTAATGTAGGCCCAAACGCAGCTAAATAAGTTCAACATGGCGTATATGTATTAACTACTGCATATTGTTATCATAAATTACTACAGAATACATTAACAGCTTTGTATCGCTAGTGGAAATGTAATAAATGTGAAAGGAGGGATAATTGTCACGATATTATTTTCTTAGTCAATAAATACTAAATATATATGCATCATGTAAGGTACTCTTGGAATAAAGAGGTTTAACGGCTAGCAACATGATGGAGCCCTCGTGCAAAAATAAATTATTGTAGAGGTTACTGAAGTCGAGCCAATAAAATAGCTCCAACAAAAAAAACGCCGACAAATTCTTTTACGGCATCGTTACTATTATAGGAGCCGTTGAATTCAATGCTTGGCTACATTTTTAGGTACTCCACAATCTACTGAGCTACGGTGACCAGCAAATTTCCTACGTATCAGGCGATTATAGTTACACATTCTTACCTCCAGTGAGTGAAGAGATTTGGGCGGCTCTTAACATCGAAGTCTTGAGAGCCGATGAAGGTGAAGCGAGGTAATAATGGAGCAGTGTTGGAATGCAGGGAGGGGGGAAACGGGAGATCCCCGAGAAAACCCGCCGACCAGCAGCATCGTCCGGCACGATTCCCACATGCGAAAATCCGGGGGCGACCCCGCCAGGAATCGAACCTGAATCTTGGTGGGAGGCGAGTAGTCTACCCACTACATCACCATGGCCCCCTCTTACCTCGAAATTGTTCTGCTCACACACAATTGTTGTCTATTTGAACGATCAATTAATCACTAGCTACACTGTCTTCCAGCAAAAGTTACGCTTGTAATATTTCTGGACAATCTTATCAAAATGTTTTTTTTCGCGAGAAGAAACATTTCGAATACGCTCTTGTGCTACTTAACCAATTTAACGCTATCTTGAAGACAGGCACAAATACCTCAACACTAAGTCATCATTATATCACAATTATTTTTTAATGTTTAAAATATTTAAAACATATTTTCAATTTTACAATTACCATATGAAGTACCATTTCAAATTTTTGTTGATAAAATAATGCATTGTCGAGAAATTGCCGTGAAAAAATGTATTGAATAGTGAAACATCTCTGTACGGGAATATGACACCCATCCTTTATGTAAACGCCACAGGAAAATGTGAAATATCTATGTCATGAAAATGCAAAAAGTTACTGGAATAAATTTCTTGCGCCTACTTAATTATGATATGAAATGAAGTATTATTTCTGTAACAGGAATGCTCTCACTCAAAATTCAGTGCAAAACATGAATAGCTGAGAAAAAAAGTATAACAAATACCATGCTGGTTATTAGTCACTTCTTTCTTAACGAATTATACTGTTGTTTTTTTTTTCATCGGTGTATTTTTTGTCAATTTCTGAGGTTTCTGTGCGTAATATCAAAGCTTTGGAAATTGCGTGTGTCCAAAATTATATTTATTCCGCTTTGGATCTTATTTCCAGTGCGAGAAGTAAGGTGTACACCTCAAAAAAAACTTTTTCTGCCAGTGGGATTTGCCAGGTTGTTTACGGCCCGAGATAAAGCACGGAGCGAGAATACGCACGTGCCTGCGCAGAACACCGCGCGAGACATGGCGAATGTGTGTGCCAGCGAACGGCCTTCATCTGCAGGCAATTACAGGTGGTGCGAAACTTATTTCGAGGCGTGTTTACGCCGCGGGTCCTTGAAACAGCCCAACGTACCTGGCTCGTTGCCCGCGGAGTGCGCGAGGCAGGCGGACCGTCTGGGCGACCAGAAATTATCGGGTGCGGTTTGTCGGGTCGAAGGCCGACCACACCGTGCTGTCTTCACCTCAAGGTCCCTTCATCTCGCGGAACTGTTCCCGTCGCGGCAATTGGTCCCGAGAAGTACCAGTTCCCCGTCTGCAAATCTGCGCTGCTGTTCGAGTGTTTTTCGATATGTCTGCCGGTGACCGTTAAGCCAAACAAGGTCGTATCGGTGCGGTGTCGAGAACATGTTCTCTAAAGCCCGAAGTAATTTTCCAGTCAAGAAATTAAGAACAGTTGGAATACTTAATGAGAAAAGTGAGGGTGCGTAGCTACCAATTTATGAAAAATGGTACCGCTACAGATTACTATACTTAGTTCTTGATACATGGCAAAATGTAACTGACAGTGATTTTACGTCTTCGAATTCGTGACTCTCCGTTTATAACACCCCAAGGTATTAAATCACTATTAAATACAACCCGTTGATTTCAAAAGGACCAGTATATATTATTACCTATCTTACACTGCTTACGTCTGGAAAACAAAAACTTACGAAAATGAGCCGAAATTACCCGTTGTCAACGGATACCCAAATAACACAATATTTTGGAAACAGGATATCCTGGCTTATTCTAGGCTTTTCAGTTTTTATTATTTTCAGAGTTTTCTGTTATAACATAGCTCTGCAATGGAACATTAAGATAACAATAATCATCTATCTACAGCTTGTTTACTGTTAATTAACCACTTTCAGAATCAACATTTGAAAAAAATTCCACAGTCCGTAAATGTACGTATTATAACGTTAACACTTACTCGCGTGCTCCCTACAAAGTTGGAAGCAACGAAGGAAAATTAATTCTATGTTTGAAGTCGTTTTTAAAGTTTAATATTTCTCAACACTGTATTAATTTCATTTCGCTTATGTTAAGGCTTATTCTAGTTATGTTGATCTCATAAACATAAGTGTAAGAATAAGCGAATGAATCCTTCTTGTTATTAACAATAACAATTTCACTTGATTGGAGTGGAGTGGAAAGATTTGGGTGGCTCTTAACATCGAGGTCTTGAGAGCCAATGAGGGTGAGGTGAGATGAGTATGGAGCAGCGCCGGAATGCGAGGGCGGGGGAAGCGGGATATCCCAAGAAGGCCCGTCGACCAGCGGTATCGACTGGTACGATTCCCTCATGCGAAAATCAGGGAGCGACCCCGGCCGGAATCGAGCCCGGTTCGTCTATATGGAAGATGAGCAGTATGACCACTACACCACGGCGGTTCCCCCGCTTAATCGTAGTATGAATAGTGATCGGGTGCGTGACACTCTTAATTTTACATATGCCAGTGGGAGATACAATAGGAAGATATGGAGATAATAAGCAAGGGATTGTAAAGCCCCATTTAACCTCAGAGTAGATAAATGCACAGAGGCAAAATTGTGTGACGGTTCCTTTGATGTGGGGGCACCCATTATCCGATTGGCTGCGCGAGGCTCTGGGAACGAGCCTTGTGTCTAACTGGTTACCTTAAGCTGCAAAAGCTTTCCTATTGGCTGGGCTACCGGCTGGCGAGTATTTTACCAGGCGCTGATTGGCGAACGGCGTTGCGCCATGTTGGTGGTGAGTGACGCCATTTTGCTGGAGCGTGCTACTGAAGTTCGCGGTATAAAAGTCTGTTTCACCTCTGTATTCTTAAAGGGGTAGTATCCATTCCATCTTCGATTTTTCTTACAAATCTTCGTAATGAAAGTTTATGGGCTGACATAAAAAAATCTAAGCTGGATATGACATAGAGAATTACTTAACGAATATTTTGACATTTGTAAGGTTACAATTAAACATTTATTTTCCTATGCAGGATGTAGGTTGTAAAATAATTAGGTTATTACGGTGACAGATGTGAAGCTAATCATGTAAGACAAATAAGTAGGATTTCAAAATAAGTGTTAAGGTGTACCCTATGCATTGACTAGTTTTGTTTTCAAATATTGACTCCGAAAATTAATTTGGGGAAGAAAACACGTAATTAAAGATGGCAAGGATAGTTCCCCTTAAATACTCTATGATGTAACCGCGTAAAACCTATATTTGCTTATCTCCATTTGCTATAAACACCCAGATCACGCAGAAGTGCCGCAAGACGACGTGTCATGGACTCGGCTAATGTCTGAAGGTATGCACGAGGCAATTCACATCATGAATCCTGCAGGGCAGTTCACAAATCCAATCTGCGCCAATTTGAGAAAGGGTTGCACGTCTGTCACGTTTAATGATTCTCGTCAGTCGTCGTTTGTCCCGTTCTTTCACGATATTTTTCCGGCCGCAGCGATGTCGAAGATGTGATGTTTTACCGGATTCCCAATATTAACGGTACACTCGTGAAATGGTCGTACGTGAAAATCCAAATGTTGTCACTACCTCGGAGATGCTATGTCCCATCTCTCGTGCGCCGATTATAACACCACGTTCAAACTCACTTAAATCTTGTTAACCTGTATTTGTAGAAGAAGTAACCTATCTAGCTGCCGACCGCATCGCATTACTCTGATTGGTTTCATACCTCTGTTATTTGCATACGCACGCCTATACCAGTTTTTCTGGCTCTTCAGTGTATGTTAGTATTGTTTTAAGCAAATCAAAAATATACGTAGGTGTGTTTAAAAAATAATAATTTAACTTGTATGTAAATTGGTAACGACTGTTTTTTTTCTATTCGCGCAAGGGCTTGGAATTTATACCAAAATAGCATTATTAATTTTCTAACAATTCCACAGCGTCCACAGCATTAAAAACATTCACCATAACATTGACAGTGTTAGTTCCCAAGTATGNATTCACCATAACATTGACAGTGTTAGTTCCCAAGTATGGCGCGAAGACGCAAAAAAAAAGTTAAGAACGTTTTAACTATAGTCCATTCATTGTAAAATACAACATTTCTGAAGTCCAGATAGAGTTCTGATTTTATGCTATTCCTCCGCCTCGTGCGAACAAAGCTTAGAAGTCTAGAAAAATAAACCTAAGTGGCAACACACTGCATTTGTGCGCACTCATTTTCATAATATTTTGCATGAAAACTATTTCTNTGTTAGTTCCCAAGTATGGCGCGAAGACGCAAAAAAAAAGTTAAGAACGTTTTAACTATAGTCCATTCATTGTAACATACAACATTTCTGAAGTCCAGATAGAGTTCTGATTTTATGCTATTCCTCCGCCTCGTGCGAAAAAAGCTTAGAAGTCTAGAAAAAATAAACCTAAGTGGCAACACACTGCATTTGTGCGCACTCATTTTCATAATATTTTGCATGAAAACTATTTCTNAAAAATAAACCTAAGTGGCAACACACTGCATTTGTGCGCACTCATTTTCATAATATTTTGCATGAAAACTATTTCTTATTAGGCATTACCAACACGCTTATTTTCTCTCTGTTTTTATTTATACATATTAATTGCAAATTAAATGTTACAATTTACGGACAAAATGTCAGTAAAAGTTAAATTTAACCAAAAATAAGATACTTTTATGTTGACAGAAGTTTAAAACGCTAATGACAAACGGCGTACTTAAGAAACAACCAAACACGTCTTAGATGGGGGAATTTTCAAAAGTTTAGTTCCGAAAGTGTGAATTTACAGCGAATAGACTATATGCATGGTTTTCGGAAGTATTCAGTAGAGTGAACTAATTAAATTTACTTCAGAAAGGACTCCTATGTTTGTTTTGTGCTACTGATATGTGCTGATACGTTTTGAAACGTTTTTGTGAGTAGGAGACGGCAAAGTGATAGCAAATGTTAATTTTGAGCAAACTAGTAACCCCATTGACGAAACACTTATTACTATTTACACATTATTCACTATATTTTGTTGCATTTAAACATTTCTATCAAAACTATACAACAGTAGTAATATCGCGAACTATGGATAATATAAATGGGATATGTTACCACAAAATAAATAAATAATTTGGTCGAAACAATTCTGTTTCATTTTTATGGGAGCTTACAATAGTTTTTTTATCATCCATATCTATCACCTCCGTTATCACACTTTACCCTTTTGCACGTATTTGTCCGTGCCCTAGTCTCTATAACATGTGCCCTTCCTCGCTCAGTCACAGTTATCTTTTCTATATTTATCACAGTCTCTGTCAATACCGGTGTCAGTTTCAATCAACCTCTGTGGCTGTGAGTGTGCGAGGTTGTCTGCCTTTGTCTGCACGTCTCTCTGACAATATATGTCTACATCTAGTCACGTGCGTGTATTAATGNTGCGAGGTTGTCTGCCTTTGTCTGCACGTCTCTCTGACAATATATGTCTACATCTAGTCACGTGCGTGTATTAATTTTTCATTATTTACCCGTCTCCCAGTTTAGTTCCTTCCTTGTCCCTGCGAACATCTGTTGTCTTAGCTCCTGCCACTGTGCCTCTTTATGCTCCTTTCTTTGTCCCGGCTGTAACTTATGNTGCGAGGTTGTCTGCCTTTGTCTGCACGTCTCTCTGACAATATATGTCTACATCTAGTCACGTGCGTGTATTAATGTTCCATTATTTACCCGTCTCCCACTTTAGTTCCTTCCTTGTCTCTGCGAACATCTGTTGTCTTAGCTCCTGCCACTGTGCCTCTTTATGCTCCTTTCTTTGTCCCGGCTGTAACTTATGTCGCCTCGGTGTTTGTCACTGCATTTTTGTTCTCTACCTCTTTGTTTTGCCCAACACAGAAATAAGTCTAGTGTTGTGCCAACAGTATTTATGTTACTGCAACATTAATTTTTTGTTATCTGTGAGCCGTCAGTAACTAATGTTGCTGTTAATGTTATATAATGTTAAGCTATTTATGTTACCGTGACATTAAGTACTTTTGTGACAACATTTCCTCTTTTATGTACTGGCAAAATTAAGGCGGTGCTTATGTTGCGGAAAAATAAATTTCGTGTTGTGGCAAGACAACTTTTGTGTTGCATTGATGTTAACATTTGTGTTATAAATTTTACTTTACGTTTTTTTGCTTTAAATAAACACTGCAGTGTAAAATAAATTAGGCATTCATATTTTGTCATAAAAAAAATATTACTAATGAAAAAAAATAACTACAGGTAAGTGAATCGAACCCACACCCTCAGTGCTTGACGCACTCCACTTCACGTAACCCGGCGCCCTACCAACCGCTCTATCATTAAATAAATATTTAGGTTTCATATTGGAAGTATTATGTATAATTTTTACGACACACTGCAGTTCTCTTTCGTTACGTGCAAATACTTTATGTTCTGTAAGTATATGCATAATTGGCACACTTTAACTGCTTCGCAAGGCCTGAGAGCTGGTCTAAGCTACATTTAGTTTTCAAACTATGCTTTAAAGTTTAAACACAGTGGTTTCATTATCGGTGTTCACTTCCATCCGCCATTTAACAACGACAAGTCAACCTTCTTGTAAATTTATTTAATGTTCCAGTAACACAAAATATTTTGCTCTTGCTGCTACTTTTAACTGAATACAACACTTGGTTGCGGCAAGATCAATATAACGACAAACTGCAGATGTGGAAATACTTTATGCTCTAGAAATACAGGATGAGTATAAAAGAATACCCCATATCTGAAGGTATAAAATTTCAAAACCAAACAACCTATAACCTTGATCGACCAATCAAATGAACCGTGGCACTGTGAAGTTTGTTTACCATGCATTCATAAATGTTCAATGTGACCACTACCTCGCCGGGCTTGCTGTAGATGCGCTAAATCAAACTCGTTCCACGCTCTTGTCAGCATGTCTGGTGTTATGGTTTAAATGGCGTCCGTATTTCTCGTTTTGAGGTCGTCAATGTTAGCCGGCAATGGTGGACGAAACACTTTATCCTTTATGTACTCCCATAGAAAAAAATCGAACGGGTTAAGATCTGGGCTTCTTGGGGACCAGTGATGAAGAGCTTGGTCACCAGCTGCTCCTCGGCCAATCCATCGTTGCGGCAACGTCTCGTTCAGGTATCCGCGAACAACTAGGTGCCAATGGGGTGGCGCACCATCCTGCTGGAAAATGAAGTCCCCCGCCGCCTCTTCTAACTGAGGAAACAACCACTATGTAATGATTTCCCAATAAGGGATTCCAGTAACAGTGGGCTCGTGAAAAAATAAAGGGCCAAAATAGTGTATTTGGATACAGCGCAAAACACGTTCACTTTGGGAAAGCGCGCTCGTGTTCGGTGGTTTCATGTGAAGGCTCCTGATCCCAAATGCGCACGTTGTGCCGGTTCACCTTTACATTTGCATGGAACGTCGCTTCATCGCTAAAAACCAGTTTAGCCATGAAGGTATCGTCTACCTCGTTATGGGTAAGGAAACATCAGACCACCCCCTTCACATTGACGTGTCGAATGCGAGCTCACTACCCTCTCACCACCTCAAACCAAGAGTTACGAACGCCATCCAAACCGCAACACCGGACATGCTGACAAGAGCGTGGAACAAGTTTGATTATCACGGAGATGTGGTTCGAGCCACTCATGGTGGTCACATTGAACATTTATGAATGCATGGTAAACAAACTTCACGGTTCCACGGTTCATATTATTGGTCAATCAAGGTTGTAGGTCGTTTGGTTTTGATATTATAGACCTTCAATGTTGGGGTATTCTTTTATACTCATCTGTATATGCATAGTTGGTACACGTAAACTGCTTTTCAAGGCTTGAGAGCTGAGTTTACTACATTTAGTTCTCATACTCTGCTTCAGTGGTTTTATTTCACGAGGTCATCGCTGTTCACTACTTTGCGCCATTTTTATAACGCCAAGTCTGTGCTACCTTGTGTTGGTTGGAAATTTCTTCAATGTCGCAGTAACGCAAAAGATTTCGTTTTCCTGTTAATTTTAACGTAATACAACTTTTGGCCACGGCAATATCACTTGCAGGCTTTGTTAACATTAAAAATTAAAAAGTATGTTTGCATTACAGGAGTATAAAACTTTGTAAGTGGTTAAGATTAAGCAACTTTGTCACAACATTAGTAATGTTACTGCAACATAAACGATCAAAGAAATGTCTCAATAGTAATATTTTTAGTTNAACTTTGTCACAACATTAGTAATGTTACTGCAACATAAACGATCAAAGAAATGTCTCAATAGTAATATTTTTAGTTGCAGCAACATTAGACTTTTTTCTGTGTACTCATCTTCCCCTAGTCTTGTCTGATCGAGAGTGTTCATTCATGCGTAACGTACATGACTCGCATTCTGAGGACGAGAGGGTTCCACAATGGCTAGCTGCTTCGGGGACTGAGGGGAAATTGTGCGATGAGGATTTTCCAAGGGTGACATCCCATCTTAGTTCTACACGAATACTGCCGCTGTTTCTTACTGCGTGTTATTTTTTTTTTTTATGTATAGCTGCACTGAAGCAACCGAATTATTCCTAATTTATTTGCAACCCCTTTTATTGCCCACGATAAATGTAAATATAAATCATCGTAAAAAACTTACTCAACAGAAGAGCAAGAAGAACAAAAATTTCTACCAAAATAACCCCATTGATTGAAATCCCTGTCTTAGGCCGCTGTCACGAAATACGCAGATTTAACTTAGCTTCAAACTTGTTCAGCTCTGTATATGGTTACTTTAGCCTCGAACATGTTCCGATTGCAGTCACTAATTGTTCAAAGTAAACTGGTTGCGTAAGTACATCAGAACGACTTTTATTAAATTAATATAAAGTTTTAATAAATTAGTTAATATTTGTGAGATTTTATGCTTTCTTCGAAAGAGATAAATGAAACATTAGTTAAAAATCAATATTTGTCATAATATTAAAATAAATACAAAATAAGTTGTATTAAAATAAAAAATGCTCTACCTTAATAGTACTTCTTGAAAGCGATTATAAACTATACTAGAATAATGCTTTTGAGGGTAGTATTTTCTTTTTTTAGCATTCAGTTGTAGAGCTGTAACCACAAAAACAAATTATGTTTACAAACGTGATCAAACATGCTGCCAAACGAAATTACAATAAACGCGTTTAAGACCACTCTTGTGGCCAAGGCCTTAGAGATAGATATTTGCAAAACCTAGTGGATGGAAATGCGTCCAACGCTGGAAATGACAGGGGCCTGGCATTCCAAGTGTGCAGATACGAAACGTGTGCACGGACTGGAAACATTAATTACGCACGAGACGCACGTGTGTGGCAATATAGAATGCATTAGATAGCGTAGTGATAACTCTCAGGAATAATAAACGGTGAATTTTTCCGTAAATTTAGAGATGTTGATTAAGAACCCGTCTTTGGAAAAGACTTTCCGTGGTTACGGAGTTTGTTGCAACGTAAATTTTGGGAAATAGTTTGATCAGAGCGCCAATTTTTNAAATTTTGGGAAATTGTTTGATCAGAGCGCCAATTTTTCGAAAAAACTGCAGATGTTAAATAGGCTATGCACATTCTTTGGATAATTCTTGCAGAGGTGTTAAGTAATTAAATTAACTATTGTTTCGGGTGCACGACATTGCAGAGCTCTGTTCAATGCCATAGAAAATATAGAATATGTAATAAAACCACACTGTCACAAAACAATCCAGTGTTAACTGTTGCTGACACACATGCATATAGGGGCCGCGGAGGCTGAGCGGCTAGCGTGCTCGCCTCCCCCAAGGCAAACCGGGTTCAATTCCCGGCCGGATCACTCCCGGATTTTCGCATGTGGGAATCGTGCCGAACGATGCCGCTGGTCGGCGGGTTTTCCTCGGTGATCTCCCGTTTCCCCCGCCCTTGCATTTCATGGCATCCTCTTGTGTGGAGATAAAAACATACTTGAACATTTATTTAGTTGAACNTGGGTTTCCCCCGCCCTTGCATTTCATGGCATCCTCTTGTGTGGAGATAAAAACATACTTGAACATTTATTTAGTTGAACTTTTTTCCTTTGTGCATGTTTCAGGAGCCGCCTAAGTTGACCGAGGGCGAGGCAGCAACCACAGCACCTGCGTCCGCCAATCTGGAGACTTTCGACGAAGACGACAAAATCGAGCCCACTTCCGCCAGCCCCGTCGATCCAAAGGAGCCAGAACAGAAACTCTTCCTCATTGGCCAGCCGCAGTTCTTCGGCAACTACGACGCGCTGAAGAACCCCGACATCCTGAAGGAGCTCGGGAACAAGAATCCCTTCCCCAGCATCCTGTCGACGGGCAACCAGCAGCCCGTCGTCTTCCAGAGCAAGTTCCAGCCGACGGTGTACGGAAGTCCTGGCAAGGCGGCCACGGAGTTCCAGAAGCTGCTGGTGGCGGCGAGGCTGAAGCAGGCGGAAGACGAGGAGAAGGCGGTGCCAGTGGCCAAGAGCAAGAAGAGGCGTCCGGTGGTGGACACGGACACGGTGGTGGTGGAGGCGCTCAAGATGCTGCCGCACGCCTACGCGGACGAGGAGCAGCAGGAGGAAGAGGAGGAGGGTGAGAGTGCGGAGGCAGTGGAGGCGGGGCAGGGCGAGCCGTCGGTGGCGCAGGTGCGACCGCAGGCGAT
>NQII01000044.1:402984-454656 GCA_002778355.1 Clitarchus hookeri
AGGCCTTCCTCGCCGCGCACGGCCACGCCAGGTTCCTGGAGCGCGCTGTCCTCGACGACGGCGAAGACTACAGCTACGCCGCCTAGCGCCGCTCTGCGTCTCGTTCGCGGTCAGCCCTGCTTTGGATCTACCTTCCACTAACGTCACTCCTTTTCTCCAGAGTTTCTTCACAAGTGTCATGTCAAACTTGAGCAATCGCTTCCACGCTCTCATTTACACCTTCATTTCGCAGTTCCTCATTTCTTCTCAGAATACTCAACGAGGCTCCATCAAATCTTGCCCAATCGGCAGTCCGGTGTATATACCGAACTTCCTTCACACTATCTGACATATGAGAATTCCCCTTTCTTGCAGTTTACTTTTCAAATTTAATTAGTCTCTGTTCACTTGGACTTTCCACCATAATTTTACATCTGCTGACAAAACCCCATGCATTTCCATTGGTTACTGTGACATCACAGTTCCCATCTGTCCGAATGTATCTTTGTTTCATCACCAAACTGGAAATATGAGAGCTTTTTTTTTCAAATGTTTTTAAAAAGTTTTCAGTTAACCACGAACCACCTATAACTACGTTATTTATTAATACATAATGAAGAGTAGATTCTTCAAACTGAAGATATCTTCACATGTTAAAACAATATTAACCCTTAATGTTATAACAAATTATAGCAAATGTAACACTTGAAAGAAAATCTGTACTACATTTATAAAATAAAACATTTTCTGCATGTCTTCATTTGTTTCAATTAAAATAAGTTATTTTAATGCAAGTAGCATGATTATGGCGATTGAAGCGCATGGTATATCTGAAGAAGTGAACAGCCAAAAGACAAGTAGTTCCTGTTCCATAATTCCAGTCGCATGTCGGTCATATTCACTTTAAGTGGACTATAGCTTAAACCTGAACCAACACCTATCTTCTGCCTTCAACGTGCCTCTAGTGGATATCAAATAGTGAAAGATGTCCAGATATTGGGTAATCTTGCACATGTGGTTTAACAATAAATGCCTATAAAATTCCTGGAGAATCCAAGGCACTGAGATTCTAGGCATTCAGAAAAATACATTTTATTTCTGTACTAGAAACATACAATAACATTTCCAGACACAAGGTGGGTATGAAACCAAATTAAATATACANTCAACGTGCCTCTAGTGGATATCAAATAGTGAAAGATGTCCAGATATTGGGTAATCTTGCACATGTGGTTTAACAAGAAATGCCTATAAAATTCCTGGAGAATCCAAGGCACTGAGATTCTAGGCATTCAGAAAAATACATTTTATTTCTGTACTAGAAACATACAATAACATTTCCAGACACAAGGTGGGTATGAAACCAAATTAAATATACAACAAACATTTTTGTGCTCCCATAAATCGACAACAGTCCTGCTTGCAGCAAGAATGCTCCAAGCACCTTACAATAAAATAAAGTTAAAATGCGAAAAAGGGCTTTCCTAGCATACATTCTCCTATACCAACTGGCATACAAATGTACACATATTTGCATAATACATTTGCAGGATCTTCATGGGATGCCAATGTGGCAAAAAAAAAAAAAAAAAAAAANAAAAAAAAAAAAAAAAAAACAACAGGCGAATTTCTCCCCTACCACATTGAACACAGTATTTTCCCTTTTACCCAGGCAAGTCAACCATTTAACACCAAATGTGAAATGTTTTCTGCAAACAACTTGAAGATGTATCCAAAATTCATGCATGCTGGTGTAAATATTAATGAAACTTTGCAAATGACATAAGTTGAGGAGTCCAAATGTCAACACAAGCTATAATCAAGTTCAGCAAACACATGTTTGTTTAAAGTTACTAGTTTAATAAATAAACAAGGTAGATAGATAAAGAAATCGTGGTGTACAGGTTTACGGTCTTAACTGCACCAAAACACGAATCTCGTCGGCGAGGCGGTAATTGGAACATCAAACAGCCGAAAACCTTAAAATATTAAAATTTAACCACAGAAGCACTATGCCCGAAAACATGGTGCAAAAAAAACAGGGCATGAAAATCTAACATATTAGTAGGAAATAATTGTGGCTTCCTTTTGTGTCCATGCATTCAGCGCCTTGAGAGTTTGCACAACAAATACCAGATAAAATCGCACATGCCAATGAATCCACAATACAATGTAGTAAATAAATTTCAAATTCGTGTAGGTATGTAGGACAGTATCATTCTGGCCAGCAAAACTCCTACACTTCCTAAGGTCTCAGCACGGAGTACGGAAACACATCCTGGGGACATGCCAACTTACCACTAGAGCCGAGCGACTGCCCTGCCTTTGTGCACCCAAGAGGCAATTTCTGTGGTCGTAAATATTTAGGGAGGTGAATACCAGTAAAACCGTCGTGGAGTACTCTGGTGAATGAAGGCCTCGTCGGCGGGACACCTGGCGTTCCAGCACGACGAGGCCTTCATTCACTCCCTTCTTCGCCTGCTTTCCACTTAACAAGTTATGGACGTGAGTGTGAAGCGAATGTTAGTGTGGCGAATTATATAAAGTCTGATATTGAAGTCCATTCCCTTAAATAGTATTTAAAGAAAGGATTTTCATATACAAGGTATAGTTAAACTACATTTCGAAATTCAAACCACAGCTTCTATGGGTTATTATAAACAAGAAATCCCAGTACCAAAGTGTTTGGAAAATTCATATAGTATGTTTAATTTGAAATTGAATTTAGCAAAACAGTGCCGGGAGTCAGCAATTTCACATACGTGCATGCACGACCAGTTGCATGTCACGAAGGCAAACAGAACTGGCGTGTCATTGGGCAACCGCCTGTACATAGGCCACCATGAAAGCATGTGCGTAACCTACATCACCAATACTGCCTGCTTGTGTGTTGTTGGAAATTAAATGGAATCACTTCAGGCAGCCCTCGCTACTCAATTGCTAACCCCCCGTTGTTATTGTAGTTTAACACACGTGCACTAGCAAGCAACCACTAGCGGCGCCCACTTGTGTGGAGTTCATGGTGTTCCTGTGCGCAGGCGCTCTCCGCATGGCGCGCCAGTTTCGCTCGCCTACGTGATATGCAACTTGTTGTGCACGCAGGTACGTGAAGTTGCGAACTTCCGGATCTGTTTTGTTAACTTTAGTTTCAATTTTATAAACATAAGGTGAATTTTCTGAACACTTTGCTAATAGCATTTCTTGTTTATATTAGCCCATAGAAGCTGTGGTTTAAATTTGACATGTAGTTTAAAAACACATTGTGCATACATATACACAGTGAGGGGCGAAATTCGACCGACTAATTTCGTGACGCAAAATCAAGTGGGAAATATGTTAGGAACTCTATTAGTAAACAGAATATTAAGGAAGATAAAATGCCTTAAAAATTAAGATTTTAAAATCTATTTTTCTCATAATATCTTAAACGAAGTAAAATCAAGCTACAATTTTTCGAACATAGTTTTATACTATCGGGATCTTCAAATCTTCAACTTTAGAGCAAACTCTCCAAAAATACCTCCTCTCTTAATGAAAATAACAGGGCTGGCTTTTTTTTCGCAGGAAACTTTTCTATCGTCGGGAATTATGAACTTTTGATGTTGGCAGTATAACATAATTAAGAAAACTGGTCATCTTGTTGCAACTGTCTAGGATCCACCGTTTTCGTGTAAAATGCACATATAGGTCCACGCACATTGGAGCGGTGGCGGTTGCGATGTAGGTAACACCCACTGTGGCAGGCACGATAGCAGTGGTGGTGGAGATCTAGGCAGCAAACTACATCGCAGCTCTGTCTGATATCAGTTGGTGAGATTTTGACAGTGTGTGAGTGGCAGTTGACGTATATGTAACAAACAACGTACCATTTACAAAAACCTGTATCAGCTGATGCATGGACGAATGAAAATTAATATTACGTTGGCTATTCTGATTGCACTGCCGACGCACATCAAACAAGCAGAAAATACGCCGATAAGAAAGAGTTCCTAGATGAATTAATACGTTTTACTTTACGTGTGCACAAACCAGCTGTTAATAGTGTTAGAAACTAAACTTCGTGCTAAGGTAGTAATTTACATGTGTTCAAAATGAAACGGACATTAAAACGGTCCGTATTCAAATGAAATACAACTTGAAACATTGGAAGATATTTTTATGTCGTACCGCTACTCTTCACACCTTCCATACATGCTTGACATTAATTCCAAAAGCCTACAGAAATATCGGAGGGTATAGTTAAAATTTTTTTTCACATAGTTCGACGAAATATATTTGAAACTCTTGTCGTTTGAGACAATAAAAGGAGAAAAGTGAACTTTTACAAAGACGGAATCAAGATACAGGTCAAAGTGCTGCTACCTATTGACAACAAGCCTTACCACGCCATCTGTTACAACACTCCCTTCCACGCTATCTGTCGACCAGATCCCGAACTACAACCAGTTCTCCCGCTAACCCAAATTTGTATTTTGTATTAATAAAACGAAGAAAATGGGATGCGCGTGAGTAGTTTTGAAGAATTCTTACGTTATTCTACGCCACATATTTCTAACTCAAGCTGTTTAGTATCAGTAATAACTGAATAACTGCTTTGCAAAAGTCATTGGTAAGTTGTTTGTTGGTGAATGAAAAGTGCGTTGTCAAGCAAGTTTCTCGAATTACTTTTATTTCCAGTCTTAACAAAGAAGTCCAATTACTGTCTTGCAAATGTTAACCCAAATTCGTTGTCTATAATAAATAAAAATTATGTAACAAATATTTAATTTTTTGCACGGTTTTCTGTTTTTACTTTCAAAACCTACAAATTTTTAGACAGATGTGAGTCTAAAAATATTTTAAAATTTGTTTAGCATTACAATGGAAAGTGGATTAGCTGACAACGTGTTAAGAAAATTGATATACAGACGCCACTTGACACACTAGCTGATGGCTAAAGGATACATAAACGAAAAGTAAACATTGACGCTACTTTCGTCAAACTGTCAAAATCTCGCCATCTTATATGATACAGACCATACCTAGCACTTAGGCAATACTACCTACATGCATATATGGCATGCTGCTGTGCTCACTGCAAAGGCGATGACGGAGGACATTTTTAACACGCTCTGTAAACAGCATGTATCATAGATTAATCGACTGTTTGGTACTGAAGCCGCCTGTTTGTTTCTGGCGACAGTCGGCGCGCGATTGCCTGCAGGAAGTGTTGATTTTGCCTGCGCGCCTGGAACTGTGTCGCTACCATCGAACGATTCGTGTGCGTGTTACACGAAACGGCATCTCCTTGGCAGTTGCAACAGGAGGACAATTTTCTTTTTGTCAGGTCGCACTGCTCAATAAACCACCAGCACCAAACATTTATATTTCCCGAAAGTAAAAAATTTCCCTCCAAAAGATAGTGGCTACCCCTGTTATTTCATTTCGAGGGGAGATATTAATGACAGTCGGCTGAGGTTGAACATTCCAATATCATAAAACAGTGCTCGGAGAATCGTAGTTCAATCTCACATCGTTTCCAATAATTTGCAAAAGTACTGTTTACAATCTTAATTTTTTAGGGCCTCGTAATCCCTTACTATTCAATTAAGGTAGAAAGTGTTCTGTATATTTTACATTTGATTTTGCAAAAAGAATAACGTCGATAAATTTCTCGGTTGAATTCTGCCCCAGCCTTTATATGTATTCGGGTTTGTATATCTGACCCACCTTACAGTATAATTGACTCGTCGTACGGTCCATCAAAGCTACAATATTTTCAATTTAATTAATTGTATCATTTTACATGAAATAAATATGAGAATTTTGTCCTTTCTTTGATTTTACAGATCAAAAGACAGGCGTGAGATTGAAAGTAATTCGCACTACTAAAATTTTACATGTTCTCTTTTTTTTTCTTTGACGGCAGCACAATTATTTATTGTGGTTTTAATTTTGTATTTACTTAAGTGTAAAATGTTATCAAGCTTGTCTGTTAGTGCTGGGGGGTTTTGTATGAGTAAATTGTTTTGATATATAATATTTCCATTATCTGGATCCTTCCTGCTACATGGCTCCTGCTGGGATCCACCATAGCTGTGCCAAAGCAGTCAGTCTGGTTTCGGGAGTACTAGAGGGTGGTCGTGCAGCGCTACCCTCTCCGGGTGTTCATTGCCGTTGCCACCAAAACACGATAACTATAATATTTTTCAAAATGTACTGGAGTGAGCCCCCCCCCCCCTCTTCGCGGATGGTTTGCCTGAGATTTACGTTACTTAAATTTCTTTCGTCTGTAGCCAGCAGTTTTCTGCAAACTGTGTAGGTTACCGGAAGGCATCAGTGCTGGGCTTGCTTATACATAGTATATGTGTCTTCATATAGTATATATGCCTTANGTAGGTTACCGGAAGGCATCAGTGCTGGGCTTGCTTATACATAGTATATGTGTCTTCATATAGTATATATGCCTTAATATATAGTATATGTGCCTTCATATAGTATACGAGCCTTCATATAGTATATATGCCTTCATATATAGTATATGTGCCTTCATGTAGTATACGTGCCTTCATATAGTATACATGCCTTCATACTGAATAACATCGTGAGTATTAAAAGGTGTTCGTTTGTNTAGTATACGTGCCTTCATATAGTATACATGCCTTCATACTGAATAACATCGTGAGTATTAAAAGGTGTTCGTTTGTATTATCAACCATGCTACAGTCGCCTCAGAACCGCGCTGTGACATCGGGGCCCTACACCCGCAGGCGACCCCTCATCAACGTTAACTATGGGCGTACGGAGTGGCCTTCCAACAGCTCCGTTTNGGGCCCTACACCCGCAGGCGACCCCTCATCAACGTTAACTATGGGCGTACGGAGTGGCCTTCCAACAGCTCCGTTTCCGCGTTTCATATGCATTGGGAAGGGCTCATACTTCCCTCAAGAGCTCATGGCCACAGCAACCTCATCTGCTACCCGGACATGGAGTCTTTAGGACATTCATACACTCNGGGCCCTACACCCGCAGGCGACCCCTCATCAACGTTAACTATGGGCGTACGGAGTGGCCTTCCAACAGCTCCGTTCCCGCGTTTCGTATGCATTGGGAAGGGCTCATGCTTCCCTCAAGAGCTCATGGCCACAGCAACCTCATCTGCTACCCGGACATGGAGTCTTCAGGACATTCATACACTCNCTTCCCTCAAGAGCTCATGGCCACAGCAACCTCATCTGCTACCCGGACATGGAGTCTTCAGGACATTCATACACTCATAACTTATATCAGCCGCTAATGAGCCTCAGCAATTAACCTCTACTTGCTGTATCTCTGCTTGAACAACACGCTTCCCGTATCCAACCAACTATCATGCTCCTGAAGACACACCCCCTCATCAATATGATAATGCACTCATCCGACAAAGTTCAAGCCAGACCCTACTCACCCAAACACGCAAAATAATGTGTTAAAGTTCATTCACGGTTACTTCACCCATTTCTGAAGCCCTACTAAAGTTATACTTCCAGGATATCCCTCCGCCTTATGCAACCAAAGCTTAACCGAGTCTAGAAAATTACACCAAAGGGACAACGCACTGCATTCGTGCGCACTCAGTGTCATAATATTTTGCATAAGAACTATTTATTACTTGACAATACCAACACACCTGTTTTCTCCCTGTTGTACCCATATTCATTACAAATTAAATATTATAATTTATAAATAAAAATAAATAAAAATTCGATTTAGCGGAAAATAAAATGCTTTTATGTTGACACGAATATAAAACGCNTTTATAAATAAAAATAAATAAAAATTCGATTTAGCGGAAAATAAAATGCTTTTATGTTGACACGAATATAAAACGCTTGTGATACATAACATTGTTAGGAAACAACCAAGCACAACATACATTGAGTGATTTTTTTAAAGGTTTGATTCGAAAAGTGTGAAGAAACAGCGAATAGACTATAGCTACATCTTCATGTACCAACCTTCCCCCACGAACATTCTATCCTACTGCACACACCTACAGNGCGAATAGACTATAGCTACATCTTCATGTACCAACCTTCCCCCACGAACATTCTATCCTACTGCACACACCTACAGTCAACGGTAACAACACTCGGCAATTAAATACTTAGTGCATTACAGACCAAATGTTTTCTTANTTTATAAATAAAAATAAATAAAAATTCGATTTAGCGGAAAATAAAATGCTTTTATGTTGACACGAATATAAAACGTTTGTGATACATAACATTGCTAGGAAACAACCAAGCACAACATACATCGAGTGATTTTTTTAAAGGTTTGATTCGAAAAGTGTGAAGAAACTGCGAATAGACTATAGCTACATCTTCATGTACTAACCTTCCCCCACGAACATTCTATCCTACTGCACACACCTACAGTCAACGGTAACAACACTCGGCAATTAAATACTTAGTGCATTACAGACCAAATGTTTTCTTTACATTAATTACACGTTTTAATATGTAGTTAAAAGGACAATTTATACAAAAATTACACAACGTGTGGCAGTATACNTTACATTAATTACACGTTTTAATATGTAGTTAAAAGGACAATTTATACAAAAATTACACAACGTGTGGCAGTATACAATGATATAGCATACAATGTGAAACATACACGGACTATAATATCTCAAACACACAACACAGATTCTAATTAAAATTTCATTTGTTATGTTCCTGACTGTCACTACGTTTCTGTGACTTTTACTTTAACGTTATTGTGACACTGACTTTGATAATTACACATATCGCGGTAAATCTTTTTTCAACATTAAAAAAAGGAAACATTCTAAAATATTCATGAATATTACTTGCTGTTTTTATTTCTCTCGATCAGCCTTGTTTGATGATGGCCGTATTAAGTTTTGCTCATAAATTCAATTTTTAAACTATTACAAAAAATAAAAAGAAATACAATTAAAGAACTTAGTTTGCCTTACTTGTAATCATTTGTTATCTTTCTTCCACTACCCTCAATTCTTTTAGTCGATTTCCATCCTAGAAATTGGTAACATTAATTATTTCTTCAAAATTCAATTAAGTAAAAATTAAAATTTGAAGTAGTCACGATTATTGAAAACATGTCCGTATTAAAATTTAAATAAACGTGTTTGAGCCTTACATGCGTTCAATTACCTGTGCTTCTCTCCTGGGTACAACATCGTACAAGTGTACTTAATTGACAGGAAATCCTGATATTATGAGTTTTGCAGCAATCAGACTATTAGTGGCGTGGAGAAGTTTGGGTTGCTCTTAACGACGGGGTCTTGAGAGCCGATGAGAGTGAAGTGGGGTGAGTGTGGAGCAGAGTCGGAATGCAAGGGCGGGAGAAACGGAAGATCCTCGAGAAAACCCACCGACCAGCGGCATTGTCTGGCATGTTTCCGACTTGCGAAAATCCGGAAGCCACCGATCCTCGAATCGAAGTCGGTTCGCTTTGGTGGGAGGCAAGTGCTCTACCCACTGCGTCAACCGTGGCCCCATCGAAATATTAGGAAACTAGAATAAGTGAAAGGAGTTATCATAATGCACCAATTGTGAGCTTTGCGAGATAGGTTAGGATAGTTGAAACTGAATTCACAGAACCAAGTGCTTCAAAATATATACAGATTGCCAGGTAATTCGTAGATATTTGGATGCACCACACGAATCTATTGCCAAAACTAAGTAGAAGATNATAGTTGAAACTGAATTCACAGAACCAAGTGCTTCAAAATATATACAGATTGCCAGGTAATTCGTAGATATTTGGATGCACCACACGAATCTATTGCCAAAACTAAGTAGAAGATACTCTTTGGTTTAAATGCATAAGACCCTTCGTTTACGAGAAAAACGACATGAAAGGTCCAAAAATCGTTGTAGCAAACACGTGGTATTCCAGTTAGATAAAGGTGAGGTGATGTGGCAACGCTGCAACTAATGTGTCGGTCGTAAGGCATACGGCAAGGGAACGAGCTGAGCTCAGTAGTGCCAGAGAGGCCATGGAATCCACATGCAGTGAGTACTGGGACATGGCAATAGCCATGGGTGCATCCGGCGGCCGAGCTCCGTGCATGCTGCATGCATCCAACGTGCGGAAAATGCATTGCTATCAGCAGAGCAAACTTCGAACACATGTCATGACGTTTTGAAGTTTTGAATGCTGATGCTGTATGCTGTTCTTAATGTGAAATAGTAATTTTATCTACTTTAATGTCGTTTTTCTCGTTAACCAAAGTCCTTACGCTTTTTTACCGAAGTATATTTTCTACTTAATTTCGATCATAGATTCGTGTGGTGCAGTCCGTATCCACGAATTACCTGATTTAATGTGTCACAATGGGAGGTACTGGCAATGAAGACACTGTCATAAAGACATGGTGAATGTTGGACTCCTTCCTCTCATGGGACAGGAAAGGAAAGTAACTTAATAGAAACACTGATGGAGAAGGGCATATAAATTGCGTTGTTTTTGTGGTAAATTGGAGGTTTATATTCACAACAGACTTTAAACATATCAGAGTACAGTTTACCTAAGAATACACTTCCCAATTATCTAGATGAGCATGAAAAAATCAAAATTTTCCTTTTTGGACTGGCCGAGAGGACAGTATTAATGGACAATAAATTGTATTTATTTACGTTTAGAGAGAAAAGGAAAAGAAAAAATTTTGGCTTGTTAAAATTTTTCATCGTTATTTGCTAATGGGATAGCAACAACAACAGTGAGGGAGTGTTTATGTGTAACCACTTGTACAGAACTCAGTTCAGAAAATGTGTATAGGTTTTCAGTGATTATAGTTTTCAATGTGCAGTAGTTTCTATAGTCTGAATTAAGTCAAAAAGCTTAAGCTTGTTGTTAATGAAAGCTTCACTAACCCACATCAATACAAATTTTTTATCATTAGGATAACTTATTAGCACCATGTTAGTTCAGATGTCTTTAATAGTCTGGTACGGTATGTTTTGCAAAACAATATAAGTGATAAAGTCAGTAAGTTGTGCATTTTAGAGTTCGACATGTGATAAATAATGCAATGGCAGTGTACATTAATGCACGCCGCTCTACAAGCGTAAGAGACGAACTGGCAGTCCACAATAGGAGCCAACAAAACTTCGTTAGACAGCCGAGATTGACACCAGCTGCACAAAAGGTACACCGTCGATTTGCTGGCACGTGGCTTCAATCGCTGCCACCTCCACACGTGAACTCGCAAGTGGCCTTTACNAGGTACACCGTCGATTTGCTGGCACGTGGCTTCAATCGCTGCCACCTCCACACGTGAACTCGCAAGTGGCCTTTACGTTGGGAACCATCAGCTTCTTTGCATAGCGGCAGCGGTGATCCACACGATGATATGCTAGATTCATGGGTCCACTACGACCGAACGGTTGACCATAATTAGCCCACGAGCAAGAGATCAAAATTTCGAAGTTGTGTACCAAAGAGGGGGAAGAATTACGGCTTTAAATTTAAGTTAGCTGCACGTGTATATTGTTATAAACTGCGTGGTAGACTTTTTAAAAGCGTAACAAAATTATTTTTTAGGACCCACTTGTAAAAAAAAACCGTTAGTCGGAAGAATTAAACCATTTTATAAAAACTTATTCTAACTTAAAATGTTTTAAAGAAATGTATTATTAGAAAGTACTATTATATCAACACCATGAAATCTATCTCAAAATTACTAAAAGTATTTTGCAATGAATAACGTTCTATCTTTTCAGGTTGGTACTGCGAACTAGTCACCTGAAATCTTTTATAGTGCTGTAGCAATTATAGCATTCACGGAAACTGTTTTACAAGATAACTTTATTGTTGTATTTAAAATATTAAACTGCAAGCGATAGTGCTACGTTGAAATAAAACATTTCGGAAACAGAAAGTGCAGTGAAACTGATAACAAGAAGTTACTAATATAACAAATGAGCCTACTTTTCTCTACATGCAATTGATTTTTAATAACATTCTTACAAGCTTAGGTGGTAAGCAGGCCTTGAATTCTCGTTGGCAGCACTGTCATTAGAGATTAAATCAGAAGCATATACAACAGTAGTGAGACAGTTACAAAT
This sequence comes from Clitarchus hookeri, assembly GCA_002778355.1. Taxonomy (NCBI): domain Eukaryota; kingdom Metazoa; phylum Arthropoda; class Insecta; order Phasmatodea; family Phasmatidae; genus Clitarchus; species Clitarchus hookeri. Next base: position 415,044 of record NQII01000044.1, read on the forward strand.
ACACACTCGCCTTGCCCAGAATACTAACCCAGAAAACATCTCACCATAAGCTAGTGCGCAATCAATTGCATTACGGAGGTAGGATTCGGAGCAACAACTTCGAATGTTATCAGTTTAATGTTTTGAATGACAGGGTTTACTAACATGAAATATTTAGTGTTGTCATTTTGAAAATGGTGAGTTTGAGCCACTTAGAACACGGAAGTAGTAAGTAAATTTCACGCTAATTTCACACTCTAAATTCGAATCAGTGGAAACCACTGATTCGCTGTGAAATTCAACTACTCGAATCAGTTAAAATGGCTCCACTTATAATCAGCGGAAAACCACTGATTGTTTCTGTGAATAAGTTGACAGTCAACTACGTGCGGTGAATTGAATATTGTTTTTATTGAATTTAGCCAAATCATTATTATAAATAAACATATCTCCGATAGTTACGGTTTATATTGTGTGAATTAACAAAAAAAAAAAAAAAAAAAAAAAAAAAANAAAACTGGGTCGTCCAGGATTTGAACCATTTGTATCCCGCTTTCAAACCGCTACCTTGCCATACGAGCACATAAGATGTATTGACAGTAAAGGGGAGGGGGTATACATTATGTTATATAATCGAAAATATGAAGTTTTTAACTGTGTGCCCTATCCTTTGGTTTTTAGTTTAATTAGTAACATCAGAATTATTAAAACAAATGGTACGTTTTAATGTACCCACTCCACCACATATAATGCAGTTTAAACCTTCAAACCAAGCGCTACGATTATTACGTGAAAACGAAATGAAAGACGTAAAACTGAAATGAAAGACGTGAAACTGAAGTGAAAGACTGAATGTTCATGTTGCCTCGTAAAATGGTGTTATAAAAAACAAAACCCACACTTGAAAAATTTATTTTATGGGTTTTATTAGCTAATGCGTTGTTTTTCAAATGATACACGTTGTTAAAAAATAAATCACTGGAAACAGCGAAAAAATTTGTTGATGAATTAGTAGAAAATATCGCTGAATCAATAAGTAAAGGAAAACTGGCATTGTTCACTAATTCGTCAGTTAAATTAACTTAAGTGACTGTTGAATAAGTCAGATGCTGTTAACTGATTCAAACAGTGAAATTATCACTGATTTAGAATTTAAATGGAGATGTTAAAAAATACATCGATTATTACAGGAACGGTCCAAATATTGTTTAAGTTCTTCGGTTGAAAGATTGATCTTCTATGCAGTAGAAACAGATGCACTTCTGTAACGAACACACTGCAGATAGCCACAGGACGGACCATAACAAAAAAATGCGTTGATGCTACTATACAAGATTAAAAGTTTTGGAAGGTACCAAAAACACAGTTGATTTCCTTCCACCACAGTAACAGTTGTGGAGAATACTAGGTGCAAAAATGCGGTTCCCACGGCAACTTTGTAGTATGCGGTCGAAGTTCGTAATTCTGCTGTTACAATAACTGTTTCTGCATACGTGTTTTTAGCCTTCCGAGGGACTACGGTCAATGAAGGAAAGCAGCAGGCACCGCTACACTGAAGTTGACAGATAATTAAGAATTCCAGTCACGACAGAGAGATGGCGCCACCTAAAGTTTCTGTTTCTTCCACGAAGAACCAGACGTAACAGCACAGAAACAGCAAGGAGGTGAAGTGTGGAGTCTTCAGTGCTCTATGCTTTGTTCCTTGTGTGGCCGTGTGCTACTAAAATGTTGGCTTTTTAAAATTTGTTTTCATTGAAATATCCCCGAGAATAAAATTAAAAAACATATTTTGCTGGAAGAAAATAATTTCAATACAATTATGCAAGATTAAGTGCATCAACAGTTCTGTAATTCGTGTTAATAATTGAACAACATTTTGCTAAAAAAAATAGTTTTATTATATAAAATGGGTTCAGGTTATAGTAAAATACGTTACACATTTGACGTGAAAGAACTTTTTATAAGAAAATGGAAATGTTCATTGTGTAATGACATGGTGAACACGAAGTTAAATGCGTGAATGTGTTAACGTGAGATATGTAGGCCGGGTTTCACATTTAGACATTGTATGAAGTAACAGTGACAGAAATAAAAATACACATTTAAATGTCTGTTACAAGTACTTCATAAAATAAATATGTTGGAATATACAGGATGAGTATAAAAGAATACCCCAACTTTGAAGGTCTATAATATCAAAAACAAACAACCTACAACCTTGATTGACCAATCAAACGAACCGTGGAACCGTGAAGTTTGTTTATCATGCATTCATAAATGTTCAATGTGACCACCATGAGCGGCCCGAACGACATCTACGCGATAATCAAACTCGTTCCACGCTCTTGTCAGCATGTTCGGTGTTACTGTTTGGATGGTGTTCGTAACTCTCGGTTTGAGGTGGTAATGAGCTCGCATTCGACACGTCAATGTAAAGGGGACGGTCTGATGTTTCCTTTATGGTGCGCCACCCCATTGGCACCTAGCTGTTCGCGGATACCAGAACGAGACGTTGCCGCAACGCTGGATTGGTCGAGGAGCAGCTGGTGACCAGGCTCTTCATCACTGTCCCCCAAGAAACCCAGATCTTAACCCGTGCTATTTTTTTCTATAGGGGTACATAAAGGTTCAAGGGATTTCGTCCACCATTGGCGGCTTACATTGACGACCTCAAAACGAGGATTACGGACGCTATCCAAACCGTAACACAAGANTATTTTTTTCTATAGGGGTACATAAAGGTTCAAGTGTTTCGTCCACCATTGGCGGCTTACATTGACGACCTCAAAACGAGGATTACGGACGCTATCCAAACCGTAACACAAGAAATACTAACAAGAGTGTGGAAGGAGTTTGATTATCGCGCAGATGTCCTTCGGGCCACTCGTGGTGTTCACAGTGAACATTTATGAATGTATGGTAAACAAACTTCACGGTTCCAAGGTTCATTGGATTTGTCAATCAAGGTTGTAGGTTGTTTGTTTTTGATATTTTAGACCTTAAAATTGGGGTATTCTTTTAAACTTATTCTGTATTTCCTCCAGTCACTAGTAAAAATACTCTTTTTTTTATTACCATTTTGAGACCATATATCACACGAAAATCGTATTTTTATACGATTAAAATGCACCTACATATAATTCTAAAGTAAATTAGATAAATATTTTGTAAATGAGCACAGTCGCGTGGACTTCACGTTTGTAGTGACAATAATACTTTACGAATATTATGTGTGTTTTGGAGTCGCAGATTTCTTAAATAAGTTTTTGAATGCAACTGTTCTTATAATTTCGTAATTTCATCTACTAAACGCTGAAATTAGGAGATTGTCCATTTCTGCTAAAACCAAATAAAACTTTTTATAAAACTCTCAGAATATTTTCATGTCCAATGTTTCCACTAAGTTTTACCATACCAACGTAACAGGACGTATTATTTCTTTTAAAGCTCTTCTCTTAAAAATAAAATATAATTCTCATATATATAGCAATTTTTTTTAAGTTTTGGAATACTAACTAAATTATCCAGAATATATAATAAGAACACAACTACCCTACGAAAAATTTACGGTATTAAAACGAACATACTTTGTTTTAGTTAACAGTAAAGTATATTTATTACGCACGTGGAAACTATATAACGGAATATTGGCACAGCCCCAAATTTTAACAAAAAAACACAACAATTAGGTTTTCCTATTGCAGATGCTGCGTATACATATACACTGAAGAGCAAAAAAAAAAAACTGGTATAGGCGTGCGTATGCAAATAACAGAGGTATGGAACCAATCAGAGTAACGCGATGCGGTCGGCAGCTAGATCGGTTACTGCTGCTACAATGGCAGGTTATCAAGATTTAAGTGAGTTTGAACGTGGTGTTATAGTCGGCACACGAGAGATGGGACATAGCATCTCCGAGGTAGCGATAACATTTGGATGTTCGTTCGGGTACGACCATTTCACGAGTGTACCGTGAAAATAGGGAATCTGGTAAAACATCACATCTTCGACATCGCTGCGGCCGGAAAATGATCGTGAAAGAACGGGACAAACGACGACAGACGAGAATCATTAAACGTGACAGACGGGCAACCTTTTCTCAAATTGGCGCAGATTGTATTTGTGGACTGCCCTGCAGGATTCATGTTGTGAATTGCCTCCTGCATACCTTCAGACATTAGTCGAGTCCATGCCACGTCGTCTTGCGGCACTTCTGCGCGCTCGNGGGGGCTACATTATATTAGGCAGGTGTACCAGTTTTTTTGGCTCTTCATTGTATATATGTATAATTATGTAGTGTATCTTTATGAATCACCCTACAAAATTTTCGAACTCTAAAACTCGACTGAATTTAAAAGTTGCTCAGATAGTACCTAGCTAAGGATATGGAAAAATTTTGTTACTTACAGTCTAGATGTTTCTAAAATGCAACATTATTCCTTTAAAAATAAGTTAACAGGTTTCAAGTTAACGGTCGTTTGCAACTTGGGAACTTAGTAATATTGCCGTTATATTAATGTAGTAAAATTATCACGTTCCATCACAACCATTAAAACACGCGAGTTACATTTTTCATTAATTAGGAAAAGGGTAAATTGTTTCCGCAGTTCTTATTAGGCATGTAGGAAAAATATTCCTGTTTCATATTTATAAAATTCTTTATTCAAACCTTTTTAAAACAGAAATTTCTTATTTTCCTAAGTTATTGAAATTATACTTTCAAATATGCTTAAGTTGATTTTCGCCGAACTGGCAACAACTGAATTTTAAGGTACGGTAGGTTACTGTCAAATCTTTGAAAACGTCTCCGGTCATTCAATGGTCTTTGGAAAGATATACAATGAAAACATAAATTTTAAGTATACAAACCCAAGCATATATTTTACTCCAGAACTGTTATATAAATGGTCATTATAGACACGAAATATTTTTTTTAGTGATAGTTTCTTAAAATAATGTTTTAATACCTACTTACTATAAAGTGATGGAGCTGAATAAATATACTTCAGGAATGTTTGAAATGGTAAGTAGCACGTTTCGGAAGCACGCATATATTAAAAAAAGTGTGCGCAAAAGATTATATATAAAAAATTTCGCAGTTATTTCTTGCTTTTAAAATATAAAATAATTAAATCTTGCAAGCACCCAGCTTCAAACACTACATGGGTTGGATCGGAACGCAGAGCCCATTATTTTATACTTAATTTCGCAATTAAGTACGTAAGATACAATTACATTTTAATAGTTATGTACTCCTACTTAAGTTAATAAGGAATTTTTATATTATGAAACTGTGGCAACAATACTACCACGTATACACACCACTGTTTATAATTTTTTCATAGCAGAAACGCGAAAAATGTATTTGTGACTATGGCCTTCATACTGCACAAAAAGTGTGTTGAGATGTCAACACTCTTAAAAATAAAAAAAGGGTGATTTTTTTTGTTGTTGTAATTAAACATAATTGTCTCAGTTTTATGGCAGTTCTGTGTACTGTTGCCACTGAAGAAGAGTGAAGAGATTTGAGTGGCTCTTAACAGCGAGGTCTTGAGAGTGTTGCCATCAAAAATTTCTCTTTGTTTGTAAGTACTAAGCTACAAAAATAATTTTTCCTTATTTTGTAAGCATTACTGACAGCATTTCATTCGTACTGGGTGTGTTTAAAAACACACACTATAAAAAAATTGTGCGGCTTCTAGCTGTGAAAGTAATGGCGAAATCATCGCTGGTATTATAATAGTTACTTTCATACAGTTTTGTATTATTTTTTCAAGTTCAAGTATGAAAATAAGTAGGCCCTATGTATATTGCGTACATAGATTTACAATTTTGTGTTATAGTAAATTTAAATATTTAAGAACGTCTTGCAGATCAAATCACTTAAACATAAATTTCTTCATATAAATAGTGCTAATGGGCTTCAACAAGGAACCAACCAAAAATGTTATGTAATTGCATTTTTCCCAACTTCGAGCAGTAAATTTCATTTAAATTGTGAGATAATTAACAGTAAAATTGTGGTTAATAAATAATTTATATGTGTAACTACCTAGAATTTAATGTTAGATAAACCAAATTGCATTGATACCAGAGGGTTTGTTTTGTTGTCACATAAAACTGTCCATCTGCAACACATTATCAGGCATACGTAATATAAAATATCCTGGATTCATTTTCTTAACTGGAACTAAACAATTGCAAGGGTACACAAAGGAGTAAGATTTAACTAGGAAATCTGTTATCTGGTGAATGTGCCATGCATTATTCATCGCGGAAAAGAAATGTTCATTTTTGAAGCTAAACCTACTACAAGCACACGTGAAAGCAGACGGAACGCACGTGTCCTGAACACATGATAAAAATCTCTAACTCAGTAGAGTAGAAGGGATTGAGGAAACTCCCAGAGAAACACTTTCGATTGTTGGCAGACTGCTGCTACAAGACCGGCATGACAAACACTAACACTACCCAAAACGAAAACATTTCCCATTCACTTCTCTAGCACTGTCATCAGGGACACTGCTCTGCAAAGCAATCAGAATGCCTGTTCATGGACGAATTCACTGTTTTTTATTTTATTACTTACACTAGATGTATGGATCATATGTTCACATACATAGAGCAAAGAAAATTTATTCTAACCTAAAACACACAGATAATATAAATTCAGAGCACGGTGTAAATTAGCTTCATTTATTATTCACAGAGATTACATATTAGCTACATCCTCCAGACCAATAGAAAATTCTACCATATTGGTACTATTTGCCAGCTTAATTCCGTAAGTTTAATATTTAACGGTCTTGATCTGGATTTATTTGGCCAGTGGATACTGTTGCATCCATTTTATCCTCTACGTATATACGTTAGCTCGAAGAGGAAAACATTCCATGGACTATTATTTGTCGTTATTGTAGCCCGCAATATCCTTCTTCTTTGATATTGATCCGCAAACAAAGAAACAGATTAAATTTGATGAACAAGGATATTTCAGTCTACAATAACGACAAAAAAATTGTGGAATGTATGGAATGTTTTTATGTTCTCTCCATAACTTTAAGATGACTGTGCAATGGTATCCTCAGTATTGTGTAAGCAGCAATTTTTAAATCGGTATTACACCGGAGGATGAAAGTTTATTCTGGAAATAGTTATTATTATTCTGTAGATTCAGCTTGTACATCCATTTTTGACGTTTGGTGAATGAATAGTAGGCGGAAATGAACCGCATTAAACTAGACGTTTTGAACTTATCGAATTAAAGCAAGTACTGTAATTTCATGGAAAGTTATTATTTTTTTAAATCCTCAATGAGAGGAAAATTACGAGAGATGCATGATAGGAAAATTATATTTAAACAGAAAAAAAAAAAATACGGCCAAGGTAATTTACGTCTTAAAATATTTTTAACAGTCCCAAGCAGTGGTGAGTCACACGCAACGGCAACTGGTTTGCGTGTAGCCTCCGGGTATATCTACATTGTGTTAAGTCATGCTCTAATTAATTGATTCGTCATTTTGTGCTTATTTGAATACGAACACTGACGGCCAATTTGCGCTCGCCGTACGACGATGAGGCTATAATTAAATATGGAAATATAAATGTTCGGGAGCGCGTAGTACATAAATAAGCGATAAGCACTTTAATTGGAGTGTACAGGTTTTTAGAAGCCATAGGAGAAAAAAATAAAGAAATTACAATGTTTGATTACGGGATTTGCCTAATTGTGAAGACGTAAATTTGTACATTTTATTGAGGCAGAAGAAAATACGTAAAAGGCACCTGCAGCAGCGAAGACCTTTCGGGCAAACGTTTGTATTCTTCAGCAACGACTGTTGCTAAATTGTCATACATAATTTTCTGTTAGCAGTGGTTAACAAGATGCGATTGAAAATGTCTCGTGGGCACTTAATTGTCACTTTTGGCGTCGCATTGTCAGGTACACGGGACCTACTAGATGCAAAGGCACCAAACCATTAGTTAAAGCTAACTGAGTTCATAAATTAATTCATGCTTGAAGAGGGGCACGCAAAATTATACGGTCCGGTCTGCTTGCAGCACGATGTTCACGCACTAGCACTCACGGCCACGATGACGCTATGGAATGTACACTCATTGCCATAAAAAATAGTCACGCCCACAAAAAATAACCCACAGTAGGCGAAATTTAATATACAGCATCATCACGAGGGATAGAGCAACTTATTTGAGTTTGGGTGCGATGGGCAGCTTCGAACTGCCACCAGAGGTATTAACCCCATTAGAGCCCCGGTAACATGAACAGCTGTGGAACGAAGGTGTGAGCTGTGTAGTCAGTGTGCATGGGGAATTGACGTGAGTGAGTAGTCAGCATGCCTCGGCGAAGCATTTGGCACAGGTAACAACAACTTACAGAGTATGACTAAGGGCGAATCGTTGGGCTACGGGAGGCAGGGTGGCCTATCCAACTAATGACCCGCAACCTTGGCCTTGCGACCGAACTGTATGACGATATTGGTAAAGGCTGTTCACGGTAAAGTGAGCACTTTTGAAATCAACCTCAATCGTACATCATTTCTTCGTCAGAGATGAAGTGATTTTGGTAACCATAAAAAAGAGGCGTTGTCAAAACCCTGTTCTCATTGCAGACACAGAGAAGCCCGAAATGTATCTACAAACATACATAAATGCTAAAGTGAAACAGACCTCGCGCTCCCAATTAGGTTTCGCACTCTTCGTCCAATCAAAGCCAAGGAGATCAGACATCAATACCAGGCTTGTGCAGAACCATTAGTCCAAGGAGCCACAGTACACTTAAAACAACGAGCTGCCCAGAAATTTGCTGGAGTGGGTGGGATGCTAAATATTTTTTGTCTCTTAAAGATGGTGAATAGGGACTTTAATCGGTTCAGCTAACTCATAGAGAAAATAGAGTATTAGAAATGTCCTGATCTTCTGCAAACAAATCATACATTTGTAAATAATACTTCCACTCACTTTTCACACTGATTGAGTTATGGTGTAAGGAAAACCGAATGAAAAAAAAAAATGAAAGACTCAGGAATCACCTACTTGAATAATGCAACAAAAATAAAACAATAAAAAACTTATTCCTTCAGATGGGTGATAATATGAATCTCCGGATTTGCTGGTCAATATCAGATTGCTTATCAATCGGAACGAGATGTAGCAATCAACAGGACTTTTACACTGTTTCTTTCGGGGAGAAAAAAAATGCACAAAATAAATTTAAGAAAAACGAAAGTGAGGTGATGAGGAAACCATCATATTTTGTAACTGCAATAAATGGAATCACTCTGAAAGAATCACAAATGCCTTGTTTGCGGCTTTTTTTTCACAGCCACAGTCCCTTTGCATCTTCGTCCGGCGAGCCGGTCTTCACCTCGCGTGGTAGGTTGCAACACGTCGTCGTCCGCTCGATGGACGGAACCACGTCGTCGGCTTCTTCGTCCGGTAGCAGTCTGCGAGTATCGCCGTCGCATTCTTTGCTGAAGCGAAGCTCCGTTTCCTGGCCCCCTCGTCGTATTTCGTAGTCCCTATCATGGACGCCCTTTTAATAACGACAGTTTCGCCCTCGTTCAACTCCAACAGGCCATCAATGCATGGTAGGGTTACGTCCAGTCCAGTGTTGCACGCTGCACAGGTTTTGCCCTCGCACTGGATTCTGTCCATTAAATAAACTTTCTAATTGCATTCGGCACTCGCGATGCTCGGGTTGTAGTCAGATACCAGGACATAGAGGTGAGCATGTCTCAAACTATCACCTGCTTCTATGTTCTTCACAGCCTCCTCGTACCGTGGGTCGCCCAGCCAGTAGCCCACTCTCCGGAACCCCGGGGTGTCATTGGGATATCACTTCACCATACCTGACTCGAAGGAGCTGGTGTGCATCACCTCGTGCTTCGAAGATCGTGGTAGCTGTGTCCACTGATATTGTTTTTTGCACTGTTTTGTTCACTCGTGCGGTATTTTCGTTATCCTCATCGTGTTGTCTTTTATTTTGGTTTGCTCTCATTGTCTGTCCTCTTTTGTAATAATAAGTTGTTCGTCTATATTTTTCTCGTTTAAATTATATACATATTTATTTTTCATTGACAAGGAAACAGCATTTCCTAATTATTTGTCTGTATTCATATAAAAACTTTTTTCGTTTTTTTTCTTGCTCGGTTCTATGTATCAAGTATTGAAAAATCATCAAAGCAGAAATATTCAGCAGTGAATGCCATCTCCAGTTCGTTGCTTTCTTCAAGACTTTCATGAAGTTACTGCGACAAGATATTCGCAAATGCTAAGAAGGCATGACAAGAAGGTATGTGTAAGGAGTACTGTTCGCATGGGATATCGATGTGAGAAGTGCTCTAAACTGTTTGCACGCACCGACACTTAAAAAGAGGCATTTTAAACTATGTAGAAGTGCTGTATCGTTTACCGAAGTTGAACGAGCAGTCCATACTTCCTCTGTGCCTTACACAGCGAAAACTGATCCTAGTGCAGCTTCGAATGCCGAATCAAAAGCTACATAGGCCAATTCGACATCACAACCTTCGAAAATAACCTGTGAGATAAAACCGAATGCAAATGTATTTTTCCTGAAGCAAACTGCAGTCCGGTGTCTTCTAAAAGATTATGCTGCTCCAAATCTGACAGCTTCGATGAAAGATATTTGTTAATTTTTCTAATATATGAAACCAAATTTAATCAACTACAGCTATACAATCATGAGCATGCAAGGAAGGAATTCAAGACCTCGAATGTACCTATCTATAAAGTATATGGCATCGAAGAGAGCGTTGAAGACCTCATAAAGAGGGTATGCAGCGAGGAAGAAGAAATGGCAATGAATGTCTCTGGCTTATCATTCGATTCGGTAGATCATCTACAGCTGAGAACGAGTGAATTCTGACCACTCAACACATATGCGATATATTGATATCTTCAACTTTGGTGTGGATTATGAATAAATGAAAATATCCATATTTCATGATATATCAAGGTGTGTATATGCAAGGAGCCTAGGTGATTGAGAAGCCAATGGATCGGCGATGGTTATTTCTCTAAGGGACCTACAGTGGCGAGAAGATTATATCTGGGCTGCTGCAACCTCCCATCGGCGTGATTGACAACAATAGCATTGTTTCGTTCATGTAATTCCTATGTCGTGACCCCTACATCCAGTACGAATGTCTCACTCAACAACTCTTCGCCAGGTGCTTCAGAACCTGCATTATTGACTGCCATGGTGCACCACTACATTCGGATGACGTCATGTACGGAAATATAGGTGAACGGGTTACTTTTACGGAGCTTTGTTTGACAGTGATCTTGGTGAGAGGCAGATTGTCTAAGCAGCTGGCGGTAACTGGCATAAATATTATGGAGTCGTCAGTCGTGGTTCCAGCAGAGGCGCCATTATTCTGTTGAAATGTCTTCGCCATTTTCAAAAGCACCTTCGGTCGAACTGACAGCTCCAGTTCTTACTAAAACATCTGTTTCTTCGGCTGAGCAATTTGGGTCATCTGCTGAATTGTCTCTGCCAGAGAAAACTTATCCCTGCAGGTACTGCGACCAGGTATTTTCGCACCAACACAACGCACGTCTGCATGAGATTCATGGCTGTATGAACAATCCCAACTTCATTAAATATCTGTACTTACGGTGCGGGTCGCTGTTCTTCTGCACCGATACTTACTGCAAACATGTAAGGTCATGCAAAGTTAAACTTCAGACCTCGTCGAAGACACGAAGTCGGTTCTGTCAGAGAGACATCTTGCAGCCTTCGTCTGTGGTGTGGGGGTTAGTAGTATCGTTCCTATGCCGTCACATGCTGCTAACTGCCCTCCAATGCATCAGTCGCCGAAGACACTTCTGACGGCCGAACCTGCTCGGTTTGCTATGAAGACTTTGCCTTCAAATTTACTGTACAGCAGCTCGCAGTTTATAAACGGCCAAAATACTTGGATTCCTGCTATCGAAGGACTTGATGTGCACTTTATATGGACGAACATGAATATTTTCTAGTGGTTTTGTAGTAAAATATTTTAATAAACGTTAAAGACAAAAATTTAATAATTTATTTATATTTACTTTAACCCTATGTCGTAATCACCTTGTTATACACTGATTTCGATAACAAATGAAATAACACAAATATTATCATATTTTTATTTTAGCTAATCACTATGATTTTTAAGGGCTTTTACATACGTACCTGGTGATCGAAATGATGCTTGCAAACTAAATTTCATGACCCTGGTCCTAATAGATCACAAATTATATTTACCTACCTATAAATATGTTCACATGCTCTCATCCTCACTTGCGATAAATGTGGTTTGCTTCATAGTTATTGTAAACGAGTTTATATATATATATATATATATATATATATATAAAATTTCAATGTTGGTGCATGCACATAATCTAATTTAAGATTCAGATCTGGACTGAAATAATGACTGCATTTATTATATTGCTTGCTCTAAACATAAAAAAAAATGCTAAATACGATTAAATTAAACAAAAATAGCTCCCAAATAGATGCGGGCATTAGCCATATATGCATTGAACGATATTAAATATAATAAATAATGTAACGAAATGTTTAATACATTAATGTAATTGTACGAAGGAATGCCACCTCTTCGTTTGGATGATGAATATACAACATTTAAGAAAGCTTTCTAATTACCAATTATGTAGCTTAGTGGTCAGGGCACCTATCTCCAGTTCGAGATGTTGAGGGTGCAAATCCCCATACCTCAATCATGAGCTTTTATTAAATATATGTTGCCATCTACCATAGAAAGTGCGAATTTTATATATAATAAATTTTCTAAAACGATTTTGCATTAAAAATACATTTCCGATACATTAATCTGTATTTTTATAGATATGGGAATTTTTCAAAAATTAGATAATATAAATTTAAATAAAATAATTTCCATATTTGCGAACGCACAGATTCCTGGATGTATGTTCGTTTCACGATTATTTTGTTAATGTCGGCCAACCGCCTGACCTGCGAGCCGTGAGAGAAGAGGTGGAGTGTAGGGAAAACCAGAGGGGTGTGGGAAGCCGATGCTTTTCGAGTCGGTTAGGAGTCATAATTGATGGGTGGCGGGGGAGGACGGGGTTTCCATCATCGTTGTATAAGACTACTTAAATTGGAGGGGAGGGGGGTCATGTCCATGGAATGAGGGAAAAGTATCATTGTTGGTTGGCGGGAGGGGAGCATATGTACCTATTGAAACTTTAAATATAATTTCCGACGATGCTTGGGACCATGCTATATATCGTTTTAACTTTTATATACTTTTATCAAATAAAAATTGTTTGGAGTGATGGTCGAAGAGGGGTGGTGGTAGTGGGGTTGGGTGAGGGGAGGTAGGGTTGTGCGACGATATTGGATGGAGTTTGCGGTGCGGGTGAGGGGTGTTGGCATGGAAGGGTTACGTGACTAGGCTTTCGTTATTGACAAGGGGGAACACTAATAGTATCCAATATTATGATCCTGTCATTGCATTACATAATTGTTACGACATTACGATCGTACGCACCTTGGAAATACGACTTTGGTGATATATATATATATATATATATATATACACACACACACTTGTGCATGTATATGTTTTAAATATAAAATAAATTCAAATTAAAAAACACAGTTTTTAAAATTATTCTAGCTGACTTTTAACAACTTTTGCGGATATTCAGACACATTGAGGAGACATTCACCAGCACTGAGGAGCAAGGAAATTTTTCACATATTTTTTACATTTCGTTGGGTTGGAGTGGAAAAAAAGGGAAATTTTGGGGACAAAGAAGGCTTTTTCTAGGGCTAAAGGAGCCACTTTCGGGGGAAACGGTAAATTTTGAACCGCCGGCCGGCCGCGATCGCCTCATCAAGCAAGTTGGCAGGCGAATCCGAAAAACCCGATGACATGATTCCTGCACCGGAAGGAAGATGATCCTACTTCTCAGTCGTCTGCTGGTCACCCGATTGGAGGGGTTGTGTGATATGCCATACTTACGAAAATCAAGCCCTGAAGTAAGTGTAGTGAAGGCAACAAACACTACATGTAAGTTTTAAATATACATTTTTTAGATTTTTTTATATTGAAATAATATTGTCTGGATTTTTTCCGTATATATAATTCTTTTTATAAATGCTTCTTTTTCCCCCTTTATCTGAGGATTTCTGAAACATTTTAAGATCTTCTAATAATTTGTTATTGTTGAGGGGTGAGGGAGTGATGGCTGGAGGTGGTTTTGGTAGAGGGAAGGTGGATGTGAAGGGAGGAGTGTATGGGGGATGGAAGATGGGTTGAGGGAAAGGGTATTTGTGATGGAGGGAGATGGAGAGGGGGATTAGTGGTTGAAAGGGGTTGGGGCATGGGCCGTGATCGCTGATCCGTCTGACTGCTAGATGTGGCTCAGAGACGCGAATCTGCTTTGCTTCTCTGAGGTCTATGTGGCTCATACATGGAGGATCCTTGAATCTGCTTTGCTCTTTTGAGGACTCAATCAATAAATTTTCCCATTTGTTGGTTTTTTTTGTGGGGAAGCGAATTTTGGGCGATAATATTAATATCTGAAGTGATTTGTTTGGAAAAACTGACAATTTTGACCGTCGGGTGTGATGGAATCCAACAGAGCAGACGGCCTCCGTGCTTCGACTTCCTGAATCCTTGGAGGACTCCGGCTCCGACCTCGTCGATCCGTGCCCCAAGAAGAAGATAAATACACTACTAATAGAGCTACGACCTAAAGCATAGAAGTTCGTACTGACAGTTTTCGTAAATAAAATGGCTGTGAAAAAAAAAATTTTTTTTTGTAAAGCATGCATGAAGCGTCCAAAATGTGAATACAATTAAATTTTGATTGGATTATTTTCCTAAAAATTAATTATTTTTTAAAAACAAGTTGTAGATAAATGTTTTACAGTATTACGTAATATATGCCCTCTCTTTCATATGACACTTAAAACGTACTTTTGTGATAATTTTGGTATTGTGTGTACTATTTTAAATTTATCAATAAAAATTTAAGTAAAACTCAATGTAACCCAAAATAACGTACTTTTATGTTCACAAGTATAAAAAGTTGGTGATTTTGGAACCAAACAGGTCATACCGGGGTGATTTTTCACAGGTTGCATTAAAAAAAATGCTAAAAAAAACCGTGAATAGACTATAGTGCTCCATTGAGAGTTGCCCTTCTCCGCGTCTGAATACTCTCTCACGCTCATCAAGTGCGCAATCGCCACTAAACGCAAGGCTATTTACTGGTGAGCAGTGTTCTGGTCATGCAGCGTGTACTTATGGGACTTAAAGCAGAGACCCTTATATTTTATCGGTGAAAAGTCTGTGACAATGTTCAATGCAGTTCCCTCGAGTATCTGTCTATGAGTTTTTTCTATATTTTTATGCTTTGGAAAAAAAAGTTTGTTTAGTTGTTTTGTTGTGCTCCGAGGTGGTGTTTCTAATATGCGTTATGACTTGAAAGCACTGGCTCTCGTCTGAAGTGTGTGTTCTTTTCGTAGATCAGCACATCGGGCGCACGTTCAGTAGTTCCGTGGGACAGCGTGATATTTGGAACACTCCGCAAAGCGGTTGAAGTCCCAGGTAGGCGGGGACCTTAAGGTAGCCACCTGGCTGGGAGGTATTTTGCACATCCGAGGTTTAAAAGCATGGAAGCGCCAATATCGACCCAGGCATGCGTACGCCTCATCGTCGCCTCTTAGTCCCGGTTTCAACCAAGTGAGATAACGATATTTTATCGAATTTAAGTGCCACATTGTCTCGATTATTCGTCTTTCATGTTTGACCACCCACCATATATCGATTTTCTCTGGATATTGAAATAAAATATTTTAACCACCGATTATACTGGATAAAATGACTTAATCGGGATAAACACGTAAATTATAAACACATACATTGGTCTGTTTGGAAAGAAATTGGCAAAGTGAAGAAAGTATGAATTATTTGTAGATTATTAGCGTGATATTATACAGTTAAAAACACAACTTAGTTTGGAAACAGTAGCAAAAAAATAATAATATAAGCGTATTGAGGAAAAAGTTGAAGAATTAAAATTATTTTTGAAAATATTAATGGTAGTGGTTTTATTTTTACTCTAGAAAAATTTTGTTAAATTTAATTACATATTCGATTTGTCAGATTATTTCAGTTTCATACTTTCATTCGCTGCTTCTGATCCTATTAACACTATTACACTTAATTTGAGGTTATGAATTCAGACGTTGTTTAGCCAATAATCCAAATTTATAATTCTCTTACTCTTCCTATGCTCACAAATGTAAAATTTGGAAAATAAATGCTGTCATTAATAGTAGTTTACTGCAGATGTAAAACATGTAAACATTAAAAAATACCAACAGAATGAATATTATGAGCAATACAAAACAACTATAACTCGATAGCAAAAAAGGAAACCATAGGAATCTGTGAGTTTTATAACATTTTAAATGTTAAGTATGTATATTCAGAGGTTAAATTTCCCCCGTATGTTATTTATTTCAGCATGTCTGCTGATTACGTTGGTATTACTGAATACCAGCGCTAGTCCAGGAAAGCTTTCCTCTGTCTTTCTTTAAAGGAGTGTTCAGTTGTATTAGTTGCCTTTTAAAATAGTATCTTGTAGAAAAAATTTAAATCATTGATAATATTAAATATTGTGAAAATGGAACATTTCAGAAAATGCAGCTCTTCGGTGACATTGATATTCAGATTGCCCACTGTAAAATTTTAGCTTTTTTAGCGCGGGAGCGATAAGGGCGACACTTCCACGCTCTTGGTGCCCCTTTCGCTCCTACGCGTGCAGTACTTCCGTTGTGCTGCGTGTACCTACGGGACTTCAAGCGGCGACCCTGTCATTTTATTGGTGGGAAGTCTATAGCAAGGTTCAATGCGGGTTCTTATAATAGTTTCGCATGTTTCCAGCCAGTACATTTCAAGATACAGCAGTTTGAAATAAGCTGCTTTTAGCTATGCTGGAGGGCTCGGAAATAGCAGTTATAATGTACATGATGTTTAGGGAGTATTATACGCACCTCGCCTGAAGTGTGTTTTCTTTTAGTACATTGGTATTACGGGGACACGTTTAAGGGTTTAGAAAAAAACGCTGATTCCAAGCATTCTGCAACGCATTTCAAGAGCCAGGTAGGAGGCGCAATTACAAGACAGACAAGCGGTACGTTGTTGGCGTGGCGGTGTTACGGAGCAGCGCTTCAGAAGCAGGCGCGACGCCTGCAGATCTGGTAGTATGAGCAGCGGCACTTGCTCCAGAACGAAGGCAGCACTTTTACTTCCTGCTCGTCTTCGCGACCCGCGCAGCATCGACAATGAAAGTGTCCGGGCGGGGTCCGGCGTCGCTGCCGCCTTGGCAGGCGAGCTCTGGCCCGTCCGATTTAACAAACGTTGACCTCCGGAGGGAAGGGACACGGGGCACGAGCCGGGGAAACTGGGGCAGCTCTCGGAGGAGATGTTATAAAAATAAGAACGGCGGCGTGCAGGTTTGCAGTCGGAGAGCAGAGCTCGGTGCAAGAAGCGACGACGGGCGAAAAAAAAAAAAATGGATTACGGCGGGGAGTGCCTGCAGGTAAGTTGGCCATGAAAAGGCGCACCCTGTATTAGTAGGCTAATTGCTGGGAGTTGGGAGGGGGAAACAAGTTCAAGGTCTGTACCAGGCACTAGGTCTGTACGTTCTACGAACAAAAATTGTGTGCGGGAGTGGAGTGGAGTGGTAAGATTAGGGTGGCTCTTAACATCGAGGTCATGGGAGCCGACGAGGATGAAGTGAGGAGAGTGTGGAGCAGCGCCGGAACGCAAGGGCTGGGGAAACGGGAGATACCCGAGAAAACCCGCCGACCAGCGGCATCGTCCGGCAGGATTCTCACGAGCGAAAATCCGGGAGTGACCCCACCGGGAATCGAACGAACCCGGTTCGCCTAAGTGGGAGGCGAGTAGTATGACCACTACACCACCGCGGCCCCTTGTGTGTAGGAGGAACATGCATCAATCGGCCAAGTGAGGTTTTGGAGTGCCAAACCAGCGATTTGTGGCCTGGTCCTCCCATCTAGTCGTCCAAGCAAACCCCTGACAATAGAAATGTTGGGTGGGGTATCCATGCTAGGAAGGAAAATATAGAATTCACGCAGTGTGTTTAACATGCGTTGTTAGTACGCATAAGAAGGCGAAATATAAAAATGAACAGGAGAGAGGAGTCATAATACGATTGTAAAAGTATCTTGTCCCCAGGGGGCATATTCTAAGTTGTTCGTTAGTTTTTCGTGTTCGTTAAGTTTCGAAAGCTCTGGAAAAGAATAAAATCTTCGAGAGAGGCGATTTCGTATTCGAAGTCATATTTCGTTACAGCCCTCTGAGCCTTCAGCAATGTTCAGGTTTTCGTTAGAGAATGCAAGATGGCAACACTACCCACGTGAATTTGAACTGATTTACGAGAGATCGTTTATATATTATGAATACTTAAGCTTGACAACATTAATAAACCAAAGTAGTGAAGCCCTTGAAACATATTGCTAGCGCTTGGCGTGTTTTAAATATTAGTATTAAATAAATAATATATTTTAGGGAAAATGTATATTTCGTTCATCAATTGTGTTAAATTTGCTGCCGACGTCGTACTATTTTCTAACTCAGCTGGGTGTTTGATGTATTTCCCATAAATCTGCTGTAATTTCGTAAGCACTGTGTTAAAATAGGCACTCATGTAAGCCGATAAGAGAGAGCAGACAGGACTTTGGTTGTCACATGTGCGAAAAATTTTCTAAATGACCATTTTGCTGTCTGGTTGCACGTTATCAACGAACATGCTATTTTTTTGTTATTTATAATACCAATATTATAAAATATGCGATGGACAACAAACTAGACGCTGTCGTGTTTCTAGTCGTTTGTATTAATTCAAATTTTGTGTGAATTTTCACTCAATTATTTTCAAGAGAAAGTAACTTTGTTGTATACTCCCAATTTATTATTTACATTTTNTTGTGTGAATTTTCACTCAATTATTTTCAAGAGAAAGTAACTTTGTTGTATACTCCCAATTTATTATTTACATTTTTGCGCTACCTATAGGTTAACTTACAAACTACATTGTTCAAAGGAAATTTTGAATAAATCAGTGTTTATGTTCTTGTATGTAATTATAAACAGCTGTAATTAACTAATAAATACCCTCAAAAAAGCTAGCAGCATAACCTGCTGCGTACATGGTTCACAAATTAAAANAGCTGTAATTAACTAATAAATACCCTCAAAAAAGCTAGCAGCATAACCTGCTGCGTACATGGTTCACAAATTAAAAGGTAAATGTTAATTGGTGCTTATAAATAATTTTTTCCGAAATATATTTTTATGTTTTTATAATGTATGAAGGCACATTACTCCACGATTCTCTTCTTCCACAGTCACAAATAACAACCTAGACCACACGCCAGTCAAGTTTTCATAATAAAACTCCGTAACGAAAGCTCGGAGGGCTTCGTTATCG
Organism: Clitarchus hookeri; assembly: GCA_002778355.1. Taxonomy (NCBI): domain Eukaryota; kingdom Metazoa; phylum Arthropoda; class Insecta; order Phasmatodea; family Phasmatidae; genus Clitarchus; species Clitarchus hookeri. The sequence continues at coordinate 434,565 of NQII01000044.1, forward strand.
TTTCGAGTTTCTTATCGAACATAGTGACGTCAAACGAACACTATAACGGGCTTAGGATAGCTCCTTTCGTTAGGAAACGAAAATTCGAGAAATAATTTTTGTCGACAGGAAACGAAACGGATAACTTAGAATAAGCCTCTAGGTCCCCAGCGGGTTGCCCGAAGGCAGGCAAGGTCCTTAAGCTCGCTTCCCCTTGCTGCCATCTGGCGGGTAGTTTGATGTTGNAGCGGGTTGCCCGAAGGCAGGCAAGGTCCTTAAGCTCGCATCCCCTTGCTGCCATCTGGCGGGTAGTTTGATGTTGGCGTAGTCGACTTGCTTCTTATCGAAGTATCGAAGTACCAGCGACGCGTTCAGCTGGCTGGTGGGTTAGCCNTGTTGGCGTAGTCGACTTGCTTCTTATCGAAGTATCGAAGTACCAGCGACGCGTTCAGCTGGCTGGTGGGTTAGCCCGCTAGGCAGAGAGCGCACAGCTATCAGGGCAGGTCCATAACGCACCAACCCCTGCAGCAAAACCGGAGAAGGCACGTGAACGCGGCAGCCTGCTGCGGGCGCCAGTGATGAAGCTGCAGGTCGAGCGACAACCTCGAGCGACGCGACCGCTCCGCCTCTGCGCTGTCCCGGTCGAGGGTTAATCAGGTGCAACGACCGCGAGGTGAACGCACCAGCTCCAGTCCCACGCCATTCCCCCGCCTTTGCTTCGGCGGCAGCCGAGGTCCGGTTCGAACGGCCAAGTAATTGAACTAACATCGTCATTATCTACAAGATTATTAGTTTCGCCACCCGCTCGAACGTTTTTACGCACGTCGGACGTCTCGAGGGAAGAAACGCATTTGTACTGTCGAGACGGACAGCCATCGGATAACCCGTCCCGGACGTGGAGTAACCTGAAACCTCGCTGAGCGGGGCATCTCAACAGGCGTCAAACGAGCGTGAAAAGGGGCCGCGGTGGTGTAGTGGTTAGAATACTCGCCTCCCACCTAGGCAAACCAGGTTCAGTCGCCGGCGGGGTCGCCCCTGGATTTTCGCTTGTGGGAATTGGTTTTCTGGGGGATATCCCGCTTCGCCTGCCCTTACATTCCGGCGCTGCTTCACACTCACCTCGCTTCACCCTCATCGGCTTTCAAGACCTCGACGTTAAGAACTGCCCAAATCTCCTCACTCTTTTCACACGAATGTAAAAACACGCTGGCGGCAGGAGAAATATTGCGCCGGTATTGCGATGACTCCACTTTTTACCAACAACATTACTATTAACACGTTCGCGTAAGCCGGCTGCACCTTAACTTGTTTCAATGAGACCTACTACGGTCGTTTCACGTAACACGTACGTTCACACAAAGGAAAGCTTGTCGATGTCATGCTTTTGCGTGATAGCAGAAACTTTTCTCTGTTCCACGCGACCTTGCAGGCCAACCACAATAAGGGTGAAGCTGTGTTATTTTTGCTTTCAATTGTAATGTTTCTATTTCCGCAAATGTTGTCTGCTTACGTATTTAACATACTGTCTACATAATTTTCTCCCAGAATGGGGGAGAAAATGATAATAGAAGTAAGGCTAGAATTATTTGGTTGTTAATTCGTAGATATTTAACGAATTTTTTACATTGCATCAATTTATTAATTATATTTCTCAGAAGTATAAATAATGCTTGCGGTAAATTCAGAATGTTTTCTGTTAAGTTTGCAATTCAAGTTGTTCACGAAACAGTTTAATTTTCTCTTGCAGATCAATGTTTATTATAGGTTATTCACATTTTCTTCACACTTTTTAAATAAAACCATAGAAAAATCACCCCATGTAGGACGTGTTTGGTTGTTTCCTAAATATGTCACGTATTACAGGCACTGCATACTTAAGTTAATGTAAAAGCACATTATTCTCAGTTAAACTAAACTTTTACTTATATTCTATCTGATATTTCGCTTTTAATTAATATGAATATAATAGAGAGATAATATGTGTGTTGGTAACGCCTGGTAAGAAACAGTTCTAATACAAAATAATATTACAATGAGTGCGCACGAAACGGGTGCATTGTACCTTTCATGTCTCTCTTTCTCTTTCTTTCTCTCTCTCTCTTCCTCTTTCTCTCTCTCTCTCTCTCTTTCTCTCTCTCCCTGTATTTGCAAACATTTTTTTCTTTTTCACTCATAATTTTATATACTTTGTTAAGCATTGTTTGTATGAGGCGGAGGAAAATTCTGGAAGTAGAACATTGGCAGGGCTTCAGAAAGTTGAAAGTAACCGTGAACAGCATGTACAAACGATTTTTTTTTTCACATATACAGGAAAACTTGCCCGCATCTCCCAAGTACATTTTATTCTGGATGTTATGGGCAATGTTCATCTCCTAGTTGTTTTCAATGTTTGTATCAACCACGAACGCCACACTCTCGCAGTTTCTGCTTCGCCACATCAAATGTTCAACGCAAATGCGCATACATAACTTGAATTTTAAGAGTTTTCAACCTGAAAAGCAGCAACCTTTTTTCCCCCGGCATTTCTATTCAATACGCGAAGTTAATATGCTCACGGGAAGCATCATAATATAGCACCCGAAAGACCGCGTTTTGCGTACTCGTGAAAGTGTGACGCGATGCGTGTTGCGTGTTCCGTGAACTCGTTTTATTCCCGGCCTTCGTAATTTATAGCTGCTGGATGATTCTTGTTATCTTTAAGCCAACAGAAAGGATTTTAGGATATTTGATGAAGAATACCATTACGCATTTGTTCTCCAAACGGGTTTTTTACTTCTAGACGTTCCTTTAGAATGCTGTCTTGAGCAGCAAAGTATGAAATTAATTACGTTCCGACAGACATGAATCATTCAGTAAAAATTAATCATCACAAAGTTGGTGAAAACCGTTATCTAGAACAACCCTTTATTTGCCCCCCCTCCTAATTCTTTGTTTCTAGTGTTTTTTTTTCTCGACTGATGATTCAGGCAGTGATACGTGTGGAACAAGCGTAGATACTTAAAAAAAAAACATAAAAAAAATGGTTAACTGCATATATACTACTATTATCAGGAATAGTTATTTGGGTAGTTACTGATGAGTAATTTTTACCCCGTTATTTACAACACTAGGGCATGACGTCAGATGCCACTGATGCTGATTACAATTTTTTGCCTGTTTTAATGCTAATCTTACCGATGTTGCACTATAGATATCCTACTACAGGCATTGATGGCATTTGGCAGCAAATTAAAAACATTACTCTCGCATGAAACGGGGCCGTGGTGTCTGAGCTGTTAGCGGGCTCGCCTCCCACCAAGGCGAACCGGGCTCAATACCCGGCCGGGTCGATCTCGGATTTTCGCATGTGGGAATCGTGTTGCACGATGCCACTTGTCGGCGGGTTTTCTCGGGGATCTCCGGTTTTCCCCGTACCTTCATTCCGTTGCTGCTCCATACCCACCTCGCTTCACCCTCATCGGCTCTCAAGACATCGCTGTTAAGAGCTGCCCCAATCTATTCACTCACTCACATGAAATATCTTCTTAGGAAAGAAAGGAATTGTTTCGTACAAATCTCAGAATAAAAAATAATAATACTTTAAGACAAAGTTTAAAATAATCGTTAATATTATTTCAAAGAAATGGCAACCTGCAGCTCCTGGGATTTCAAGAAGCACTTTAAACGAAGCCATACTTTGAAATAAAATAACTTTTGAAGTTAGTTCGAATTGAGATTTTTACTTCAAATTAACCACATCTACACTAAAAGAACATAATGCATGTTTTTTTTCGTATTATTGGTATTTTAAATCAATTTATCGTAGATACAATTTCACGGAGCCAGACTGAGAAAAAAAAATTTGTTCAATCAAACAAAGTTGGTTTAGCACAACCAAATTTATTGTTTGTATAGGAGAAATAAAATATTTTGTTGTTGATACCAAATAATTTTGTTGTTGTTATTTGGTTACCCAAAAGAAATATTAGGTTAGTGCAAATTATGATTGGTTTGGTTCTGCGTTCATTAAACAGTTTTGGTTAATGTAAACAAATTCAGAAGCCCGACCGAGATTCGACACCACGCCGTCTGCGCCTGAGTGCTACGCGCTAGCAACCTCAGCTAAAGTGACTACTAATCAAATTGGGATATTTTTAAATAAATGCATTTGTAATACTGGACAGCGTACACGAATAGGCCCAAATATTTCAACTTTTACAGTTTTATGCTTTAGTTTCCTGTTGACCTTGTCTTATTAGGATGTTTATACCATTATTAAGCGTCAGTAAATGAACTAACAAACACCGTTACTATCCTAATTGCCACAAAAATATAAACAAACTCTCAAACTGTATGTTGGAACAAAGGCAATCAAATACTTATTTAGTTTATTCATCTATATATTTTGTTGACAATCGAATTTATTTCGGCCCAACACAGAGGTTTGTTAATTCAAGCGTGTATTTTGTTAGATGAACAAAATTAATTTCGTTGGTCATCAAGTTTTGTTTTGCTGGGGCAAGTTAATATATTTTTGGCTCTGTACAAACAAAGATTTCGTTTGGTGGAATAAACCTTTTTCTCTGTGCATAAAATATCTTCAAAATCTAGGAAAAAATTGGCTTTTGCACAACTTTAGGTCTAAAACATATTACGGCCAATGATTTAATTTTTAATGACTCCGCTATTGACATGACGTAAAGCATTACATTTAACACCAAAAGTCATCCAGTTTTTTCCCCGCAACGCTGTCATTTATTTCTGTCATAGTGATTCCCACTCGCAACGTCAGCAGTCATGAAATCCACATGTGATGCCGTTTTTTAAGTGTTTGCAAGGTGGAAATACAATATTTGCATCTAAAACAGGCAAACAAGACTCGCGCTATTAATGATTCACCAAAACTCTACAACTTTTCGGACATTTAGCGTNCCAAAACTCTACAACTTTTCGGACATTTAGCGTTACGTATTCACGCTATCTGCACGTTAACTTAGTTGTGGTAAATGTTAATATCTTTGCATGTGAATTTTTCGCCAAATTGGCATGCCAACAGTTACCATAAAGCTTGGAAATTTACTCAACCCTTCTAATAAAATATGTGTTGACTTAAACATACAAACAATTTTTTATTCAACAATTTGAGATTTGCACGCGAATCGCTGGTTCTCGAAACACGACAGTTGAATTATTGGCTGAAGCCATTTAACCAGCTCTGCACAAACCGGTTCAGGCAGAAGCGAAGTCTGTTCAAGTTAAAGTGAGCACTTTTGAAAACAACCTTTCAGAAAAATCACCGCCCTGCAACTGCACGAGCTACAGCACACTAGCATGTAAGCTCTTAATTTTAGCTGCCAGCGAATTAATAGAAATATTTCTAAGACTTGGTGTTGTGGGGCCAGTGTATAGTTCAAATTTATAGTCGTTGAAGTTAGTGTTTATTGTTTTATATCCATTAGAATTCGCATTTCACATTAACTAAAAGTATTAGAAAAGATTCATGTACATAACATTTCCTTGGTTTCTCATGGCTGGCGTATGAATTAAGTGGCGAGGCCCATGGCAATGCCAATTTTACGTATGGAAGAAGAGTACAATGTGAGAAGAAAAGAAGATCCTCACCAAGGTTTTGTAAAGTGCTCAGTTAACATTGATCAGCTAATACCTTAGCTACATTGACAAAGATTTCGGCCAGGTGAGGGCGGTACCAAATTTTGCGCGGTGCCAGATTTTGCGCGGTACCAGATTTTGCGCGGTTGCGTTTTAAAGAATAAACGCGGCGCTCGGACATCGGAGACCAGCTCCAGACCTTCGTCGATTCACGTGTCTCGGTGGTGAATCGTGTCGTGAGGGCGTGTCCGCAGCCAATCACCGGGCTCGATTTATTTCCCCTCTTCTCAGCGCAGTGGGTGTGACGCTTCGGTCGTCGCTTACACGGAGCAAAGCGACTTGCCACACATTTGGTCAGAGGTTGCGTAACCCACCAGCTGCCATACTTACAGGAAAGTATATCTGAACACAGCCAAAGGAATACATATTCGAGCTTGCAATAACTTTTTTTTCATTTTAGTTAAGTAAAGTTTTGAGTCGTACGAACTCTTCCAGTTGATTCTGACAGCATTCAACAGAAAAAAAATTATTTCAACGTTTTTGAGGAACTTTTTCGAACCTTATTTATAGAGACCTGAAAAACTCGCGAGTTCAATGACCTGCAGGCTAGACTCTACACTCGTATGTACAAATATGCCGAAATCAGCTGCACATTGGTTGTCTGCTGTCACATTGGAAGACGACAGTTGGGCAGCGTTCTCCAGGTGGCGTCAAACACCGTGTGGACCAATGGCTTGAGTTATATAAACACACCTGTTTTGAATTCTAGCGTGTCCCAAAATGAATCAGCGAATTCTTCAGGTCTCTACTCATTTAACATTAAGGAAGATTGCTATGAACTGACTACTTTGGACGGGACTACAGTACACTGGCACAATCTGACCCGGCTCTAACCTTATCGCCAGCCATATCTACAGGTGAAATCGTCTTAAATAAAAAATTAGAACGAATATAATTCATGTCGCCGGTATTTTTGCTTGTTCATTCGACAGTGTTAGGAATATTTTGAGGCGATCGTTTATGCGAAATGAAACAAAAGATAATACAACTCGTATCTTAATGTGAACATTGAGGGAGGTACGCACCCTTAAAACAATATGTTTTAAAGTAACTTTCTAAAAAAGAAAAAATAACATAGCCGCTGTATGAAATCGAAAAATACAACACATTGCAGTAGCTTTTATTGTAGAATGAAGGCGTCACATGAGGGAATATTTAGTAATATCTCCTCTTGTCATAGATAACATAGGACGTGCCATCTTGTTATAAGAGTTCCGCTACGCAGTGATGTGCTACAAAATTCCTTATATAACGTTTTTTTTTTAACGAGAACCGTTGGCCTAAGAATGGTTAACCATTGTCACCGGTCCTGTTAATATGGACATGATTTTTGGTAACCTGTCCACAGTTACACATCATAGTGGAATAACAATGAACCACCTTTATTACTAATGACGAGGAAATATATTCCCTCCAAAAAATTCGCCTAGTCAACGCTATCATTCAAAACATTTCTATACTGTAATTAGTCGCTTAATGTTACGAATTTTCTAATATTTTTTAAAAATCTTTTGAAAGTTTTTGTTTAATGGTGCATGCCTTCCTACATAATATTTTTTTTTTACAAATTATGTCTATTTTGCATAAAGAGACGTCTAACAGTATTTGTGTCAATTGCTCAGGAACAAATTGGACACATTTTATTTGGCATAACAAGTTTGTCAGGTAAAAAATAAATCTGCCTGAAAAAAAGAAATATCAGGGTTTGGATGAGTCGGGGAATTGGCCGTGTGTTTGACGTGAATACGCCTGTGTTAACGGGTAATATTTTCTTCGAAATTTGAGAATTAAATCTAAGTCATGAAATTGATACTTTGTGTTTTATCGACAGATCTAGATAATATATTTTGTGTGGCACAAAAATCAGCGAGCTAGTAAATCGGAGTCGCGAGATATATCACCCGGAAATTTTCGCTTACGCCCAAAATGGCCGCCAGTTGCATTGGGCCCCACCCGTGCTCCGTGCAAGCGCGGTGCCAACTCGAAGACATGATCGCATAGTAGTCATATACCCGATCGAACGAAACTACGCTTATTTCAATCCTGTTATCACGAAGTTATAGTGTAAAGTTGGATAACCCTGCAAACACTACATCGCCGTTTCCGTTCCAGTAACCCATGTGCCGGTCAGATTTTAAACATGTATTCACACCATAAAAACATTTGGTACAAAACATTTATCATTATTTGGTCATATTAAGGCAAGTTTCCTTTCAGCAAGACGAGACTTTCTCTCGTCACAATTACCGGACGCACAATGGAACGTGTCGTAGTTGCTGGCACTGTGAGGGGGCCGCAGTAAGCGAGTGGCTAGCATACTTGCCTTCAAACAAGTCAACCTTGGTGTGGTTCCCGGCATGGTGGGGGGAGGGGTTGCGCCTTATTTTTTGTATGTTAGCGGCCGTTGCAACTGGCCGATGGGTTTCCTCGGAGTGCTCCACTTTGGCCTGCCTTTGCGTTCCGGCGTTACTCGATCTGCTTCTCACTTCATTCCATGGGCGCTACTACAGACCCATTTGATGAGCGTCTTCTTAATTCCCCGACTCAACATTCGTGCTATCGGGCAGAAAGCTAGGATTTGTACGATCATTTCCGGCAGTGTTTCTGTGATGGGTTATAATAAATATTTTACATGAGAAGAGAAGAAATGCGAGTTGGGATTTGCAGTATTTATGCTCGGGAGGTTTTTTTTCTACAATTCAAAATCGATGAGAAAGACGAACAAAAATAAAAGTTCCACACGTGCCTTGTGGCAGTAAACAAGTGGCCTGCGTCATGCGCCGTCTACACGGTTCCTTCCCATAGTTTCGGACACGGAATATTAAACATTTCAGACCCACTTTACGGTTTCAGGTGTCGCAGAAAAAATTATGAAGCGTGCTGTGCTTCAGTCGACACGGCACTTGTTTCGTTGTCACAACCAACAAGCTGTATGATGTTCGGCTGCAGTTATGTGAACCAATTATGACCTAGACCGGTAAGACGGTTTGCGAATCATTTACCCACATGTAAGATCATTGGTCATTGAGCTTCGCAGTGTGCAGTAGGGACTATAAATTACCTACACGTGAGTAAAGTACACACTTTAGTTTACTGGATCTAAATTGCATTGCGAAGCCAGCGAAAGGAGATATGGGCATAAACATGGAAGCGACCCATGATGTGTTTGTGGCTCACCTATCGTTCTCTAGGTAGCTCTATCGTCCTTACATTACCACAGTATGAGCGTGCAAAGGCTGTTCACGGTAAAGTGGGCACTTTTAAAATCGACAATTGAAAAATGTCACTGCCCCTGCCTGCATATATTTTAATGGGCACAATGCCCAACGTGCGTCCAGTGAAGTTGGTAACGATGGAGGGGAAGTCGTTCCGTGCTTTAAAAATGAATTAAAAGTGTAAAACAAACATGAGTGAATGCTTAAATCATAACTTTTTCTTTCTGTCTAATTAATGAGTATAAATGTAAGAATAAGTAAATTTTTAAACGTTTACGTTCTAATAATTTCACAGTGTTATTTTTCCGACGCATGAATAAAGTGATCAGGCCCACGGCAGTGTTACTTTTACATATGGCGAAAGAATAACCAATGTGCACGCAAGTAGATCTTAAGCAGGGCTTTCACCGCCTTTATCAATGACAGACGCAACACGCATGGCATGTTCAACGGGCGCAGCAGGATCTTGTACACCATTACCATGCTTGCGGTGAGGTTGGAGGCCTTCACTCTGAGTAACTCTCGTGAGGCACAGACTGACACGTTAACACCGGTTCGACATTGGAACGGCCATGTACAGTACTGCCGGTCAATAACGCACAAACCCAACGTCGCCAATACACGAAACCAATCCTGACATCTGTATTCGTGTTAGACATTTTTTACGCCCAAATCTTCTTTCGCTGGCTTCGCAGACCACATGTTCCCTGTCTGAAAGTGTTCCTCGATCCGACACCTTCTCCCAGTTTTTCGCACGCTTTCATTGAAAACAACCTGTATAGTTACAATTGACGCCAACAGGTGGCATTCATCCAAATGTGAATTCCTGGAAGTAGCACATGCCAAGATGTGTAAGTTACAGTATATTTTCGATCAGTGTATGTTGGTGTCGTTTGTTTCATAGATGACTAGAACAAAAATTCAGATCACATTGGATTACGACTACAGTAGTAGCTAATATTTCATTGCATATGTTCAATAAAAATGTCTGATGTTTAATGTTTAAATTTGCACATTACAGAGAGTATTTAAAACTATTCTCTTTAACAACCGTTCTCCTCGATCATTTCACTGGGGTGAGACGTGTGTTGGGTTTTTGAAAGTGTCCGGTATAGAATATCTGGAAATGTTGGTAACCCTGACTTGAACTTACACCGTGTAAACGTAGCATCGGTGGCCAGAGCCGCTGGATTAACTGCCTGTGATTTCCTCCTTTACTAAGTGGTCGAGTGGGATGGCGGACGAATTTTTTTCCCCCTCACGAGATTTATAATCCGTCCGCTTGTTATGTATGCTCTGCCCGGCATCGCCAAAAGCACTCTCTTGAACACAATTTCGATACGGCTCTTTAAAGTACAGCCACGATATATTAACACGCCCACTTCAAACAAAGCTGTTAAGGGTGTTAGACTCCCAAAAATTAATGATTTTATAATGGTACCAAACAGTGTTCACCTTGTACGCATTGTATGTGATGACATTTTCCTAGAATAACAAATTTTACACTTTTATTTTTTGAATAATTTGATGTCAAATACAAAATTCTCCTCTTTGGTTGCAGCCATTATAACATATACTAACTAAGTTGTACAGATGAAAAAATTTGCAAAGCAAACGAATCATATGGGCTACCGCATGACGCTTATGCAAATCACCAAATAACAACCATATATATGAAAAAAATGTTAAAGATAAAGATATTTTTGCATTTTTAACGTTTTTAAATGTATGAACTGTTATTTTGTAATTACATATATGTCAAGCAGTAGCCCATGGCATTATTTTATGTTGTAAATTTTCTCATTTGCACAAATTAGTAAGTATTTGTTATTATTGCTGCAACTAAACAGAATAATTTTGTATTTGGCATCAAATTATTCCAAAAATATAAAGTGTAAAAAATTTTTATTTAAGGAAAATATCTTTACACGCATTGCGTACGAGTTGAGGAATGTTTGGTACAATTATAAAATAATTAATTTTTTTGTGTCCAACAACGTTAAATGGTAGGGTTATAAAAATATATATATATAATTATTTTTAATCTGTGCCAAACGCCGTTGAACTTATTGTATTTCATACGTCATTCACTCAAGAAAATATTTACGATCAATATTGTATCATAATCACATATCAAAATAACCCGTTCGCTGTTTTCGAAACGCATGTATAATAAAATTTAATTTAATTACAAAAATATAATTAAGATCTAAATAATTGCTACGAGTTATTTCAATGTATTTATGTAAGAGTATACAGAATTTTTTTAAAATTATTTTAAGTGGTCGATATAAAGTAGATTTGCGGCAAATATTTAATGCGTGGTTAACCCAGATTTTTTTTTNAAAATTATTTTAAGTGGTCGATATAAAGTAGATTTGCGGCAAATATTTAATGCGTGGTTAACCCAGATTTTTTTTAAACAAACTTTTTGACTGTAGCTTAAAATTTAAGATAGTGCTTTTTTGTTAACATTTTTAAATGCTTCTTTTGATTTTCGTTTCTTTAAAATTAAATAAAAATGCAGTAAATGATAACGCGATAATTATGTAATTAATTTTTGAAGCACCAACTCCTCATGTCCCACGGGAGACAAACCAACAAAACACTTGACTTAGAAGTTGTTCGGCTTTCTGACGTAAATAACTATTATTTGTTTATTTTCTGGAGCTGTGCGTTACCCGTTTCAAAATGAGAAAATTACTNAAAATTATTTTAAGTGGTCGATATAAAGTAGATTTGCGGCAAATATTTAATGCGTGGTTAACCCAGATTTTTTTTTAAACAAACTTTTTGACTGTAGCTTAAAATTTAAGATAGTGCTTTTTTGTTAACATTTTTAAATGCTTCTTTTGATTTTCGTTTCTTTAAAATTAAATAAAAATGCAGTAAATGATAACGCGATAATTATGTAATTAATTTTTGAAGCATTAACTCCTCATGTCCCACGGGAGACAAACCAACAAAACACTTGACTTAGAAGTTGTTCGACTTTCTGACGTAAATAACTATTATTTGTTTATTTTCTGGAGCTGTGCGTTACCCGTTTCAAAATGAGAAAATTACTACTGAAAGAATATTATGATCTAAAGAAGGTTCTTTCTTCACCACTAGTATTATGATACGCGGTCAGTCAGGAGAGTGCTTGACTGTCATTGGCTGGGCAAGGAAAAGGAGCAAATAGGATCCAGGTCTGTAAAAATTTTTTTTGCAGTCTTCATTCAGTATGAATGAACGCGGTTCCTGAAATGTGAACAGTCTAACTGCTCAGCCACCGCGGCCCCTGGGGTGTTCACTTCCCCACCATGCAGGTGCAGGTCCAGACTTTCTAGTCTTGGCACGGGAGAGGGGCACTGTATGGTAATAATTTTAAGTAACATTATTAAATTAATCAATCAAAATCAGCATTTAAAACAATTATGATTTTATTTAGTTTCAGTTTTGAAACATTTACAGGACAGTTTCATGCCAAATTGTCCTCTGCGATCCCCCTCACCATTTTATAGATCCGCCCCTGGTCACTTCGTTGCTTTTTCTTTCTTAAGAACTGCTCCACTTAGCGCCGTTTTTAGCCAACTTTCCGAAGGAATAAAAAAAGCTTATGAAATCACTTTCCTGTCAGTTTGTCTGTGTTATGTGTGTGTTGGTGTATGTGTGCCTCTGTGTGTATCTGTGCATGTGTGTGTCTCCGCTATTAAAATTTTTGAATGCTTTAATTGAATTTCACCAAACTTGGTACACGTAAAGACACCTGACTTATATAGTTTTCGACCACGCCGGGCACATACTTTCAAAATGGCTGCCTTGAAATATTTTTTTGGCTATATTTCATTCCGGGAACCATACAACCGATTAAAACCAAATGTGTGCTAGCAGACCATTATATAAGCATTAAATTTTGAGATGGATATTGTTGTTTGACCGCCATTTGTAAGATAGCACCATTTGAAGAAATAAAGATTTTACATTAAATCTCGAAAACTATTCTACCCATTATCACACAATTTTGCATGTAAGTAATACTACGGTAGGCTATATAAACGTAAGTGACTGAACTTGATTAATAATTTATTTTCAAAGTGGTGACGACACTAATATTTTTAATTTATTTTGTATATTTGCCCTACCATTTAATCAATTTCAAATTAATTTTGTATACTGAAAGTATATATTGCAAGCATCATACGTAGTACGTACCAACAAATAATCACTTTTGTCTGGCATTTTGGAAGAGAGCGCCATACGAATAAATAAAGTTATTATGTCATAACTCGGTAAATAATTAACCGATTCCTACCAAATTTGGCAATCATGCAGTGATGATGAAGATTATGTTAAGTTGTAGGTTTTAAGAATGTTAGACACTTATTTTCAAAATGGCAGCTATATAACTATATTTGCTTAGATTGCTATATCGTCGAAACTATGTAATAAATTCCAAAATCACTTTGTGTGCTGGCAGTTGACATTACAAATATCAACAGTATATACATAGAGCATATTTTGTACGCCATTTTGTAAGATAGCGCCATACGAATAAAATGAAGTTTTTGTCATATCTCGGGAAAGAATTAACAAATTCCTATCAAATTTGGCAAAAAGTAGTACTGAGGCAGATGTTGTCAAATTGTATGTTTTAAGCATGCTAGACACTTTTTTTCAAAATGGCGGCAATAAAGCCAGTTTTAGTTTAGAATGCTATATTGTCGAAACCATGCAACCAATTTCAACTTTACTTTGTATGCTGGCAGTAGATATTACAGCTATAAATTGTATTTACATAGATAAACTGTTGTCCTCCATTTTGTAAGATAGCACTATGCGAGAAAATAAAGTTTTATTTGTTATATCTCGGGAAACATTTAACAGATTCGTACCAAATTTGGAAAACAAATAGTAATGCAGCAGGTGGTATGAACTTGTATATTTTAAGTAGGTCAGACACTGATTTTCAAAATGGTGGCTATATAAATATTTCAACTCAGTATATTTTACTAACGAAAAAATTCCATCTTCATTTTGTATTATGGCAGTACCTATTACAACCTTTAAATTTGTCTATGCAGAGCCTCATTTCTCTGCCATTTTGTGAGATAGCTCTAACAATAAAAATTAAAGTTTTTATTTCATATCTCGGGAAACAATGTTGTACTGTTGTACGCCATGTTAATATGTTTTTATATGACACACTTTTTTTAAGAATGGCGGCTATAAAATTATTTTAGTTTTGTGTGCTTTATCTACAAAACTACACTTGTAAACTTTTTTATGTTTGTTTATTGGCAGTATACAATAACCGAATGTGCAACTACATACATTTTTTGTCCTCCATTTATGAAGATCGTCACATGAAAATTATGGAGGTTTTATGCCTTATCTCGAGGACCAATAAATCGATTCCCACCATAATGTTACTCTGGAACATTCCAACTAATTTGTACCAAATTGTGAACATCATAAATGCTACAGATGGCCGTGTTTACTTTCATGGCTTAAAGTGGACAAAAAAGGATATTAAAAATGGCAGCTTCATAAATAATTTAGGTAAGTTATTCACATATATTAAATAATTTAACAAAATTTAACCAAATTTGCATGTAGACAGTATACATTAAAAGCATTACATATAGAGCCATTTTTTTTTTGGCAATTTTGTATGATAGCCTCAAATAAGAATATTAATTTTTTTGTCATATTTCAGGGACCAAAAAACCCATTTCCAGGAAATCTTCACACAAGTAGCGCTATGGTAGGCCATGCAAACTTACATTTTTTTAAGGTGGCTCAGTCACTTATTTTCAAAATGATGGCCTTGTAAATATTTTACGTTAGTAAACCCTATCAATCGAAACATTAGACTGATTAAATCCGAAGTTGATATTCCAAATCCGACCTCCGTGTTGCAGTGGATTGCACGCTAGCTTATTGTACGAGGTTTTCTTTGTTCAAGTTCCAGGTAAGGCTCGTGTCTATTTGTAATTGTCTCACTACTGTTGCATAAGTTTCTGGTTTCATTTGTAATGCGATTGCTTTCAAAAAGAAGTAAAGTCATACCTACCAACTCAGATTTCAAGAATTTATTTAAAAATTGACTGCACCCATGCAAGAGGAAAGTGGCTTATTAGTTATGTCAGTAACTTCTTGCTATCCTACTCGGAACAAAAACCGTTGCCGGGAAGGCCAAGGCGCCACTATTTTTCCCGAGTTGGAATTCAGGGTGAACGATGAATGATGAATGAACAAGTCATTTACCTAAGCCGTCCGTCGTGGTTGGAGTTATTTTGCGCGTCCGAGGTCTGGAACCGTAAGAGCCGTAAGGGTGATCTAGGTACGCCCATCGAATGTCTGGCCGCCTTTATGCGCGAAGTACTGAACTGGCGTGCTCTCTTTCTCGCTCGTTGTCTAGCGTCAATACACTCTAAATCCGAATCAGTGATATCAATCAGTGAAAAATCTTTCACTGAAAGTCAGTTGATAAGGTACTACTGACTGACGAATCAAGCAAATTAACTGGGAACAAGTTATTTGTAGTAGTGATGTTATTGACGTGCAGTGGGAAATCACAAATAATTCAGTGAAATTCAACCACTATATTAAGTAGTTATTTTGCACTGGTTAACAGTTGTTCAATTCTCACTGTCTTTGCTGATTTGGCTCAATTCTCACCGATTCAAGTTAAGAATGTAGGGTTTTTTTCAGTGGCAACATTGTCATTTAATGGCGTAATAATAAAGGCAAACGTGAACAGTATGTTCTTATTCTATATTAAATACCCTCCGCCGATAATGTCATACCAAAAATGCTTGTGAAACACTCGCATTTGCCTTTTTAACTTTAAAAAAAATGCACATTAGAGACGGAAACAGAAAATGGGACCAAGTATTATTCTAACATGAACAATTTCTAAAATGCTCTTCGTAAGCAGACACCGCTCTAAAAAATTTACAATTTTTGAATGACAACTCCACGAATAAAGCTCTGCTCTCTCTTTGGAGGCCTGGTAGGCAGAAGGCACACTTAAACAGGGGTATATAAAGAGGTAATCAAAATAAGTTATACTATTCTTTGTGAAATACGAAAGGCGATAACAGCTTGCAAATCTAGTGGGTCAGTAATACTCATATTACTTCTTTGCTTTACATTTTAAATCGTACAACCAAGACTAGTTCGATTGCACACGTGTTTTACTTCGTTCAATTCACATGATTTTATTAAATGCTACAAGTTGTATAAACATTCAGTCATTTGTATTTATAGAGAAATTTTTTTTAACTATACTCGTGTAGAAAGACCGTAACTAATATTTAAAAAATGCAGTTTTAAAACCCCAGGAAAGAGAACTGAGACATGCACATGACTGGATATAAAGTGACCTTGACTAGTTTGTGCAGATATTGTGAAGCTCTTGTTAAGGGGTGCTTGACATTTTGTGATCTACAGAAGCAGCTGGAAAACTGCTTGCTTATGCAAGCTCCCAATTACAATCTTATTAAATAAGAATATCTGCGATGGCATGTTGTCCTGAAGTTCTCCCAACATTGAGTAATATATTACGCACATAGGAAATGTTAAAGATGATAGTAATTCTGCCTAGTAAAATTAAAATTGTGGTGGAATTTAGCAGAAAAATTTTACTAAGCGGAAAATATATACAGATTTGCCTGCATTTGTAATATCATTCCTAGTTTAGGAATAAGTTGTTTTCGAAATAAAGTACTTATATGAAGAACTATTTTGTGGCCGTCTTGTCTGGTCAGGTTTTGTCCTCCAAAAAAATCTATACTACCAAACCCATTACGAGTCTTCTGAGCTCGCTACACTATTGGCAGAGAAAAAGTAAACTGGTACAATATTGTAATAAATTGGTAAGGTATGTCCAAGTTCGTGAGGAATGGAGATCTTAATAAAAATAACAAGGAAATTCATTTTAATTCTTATTATATTTAAAATTGTGTAAGAATACTCAGAATAATTATTTGCAAAATGCATTTGTCTATACACATTATTAACAATTATTTATATTATCAAGATCAGATTTATGCCACTCTCAATGATAATTCAAGCCCTTATCGCTGTGTTTATACTAGCTACAATCACTCAATCTTCTCTAATTATGTACACCTATAGGATAAAAATGCCTACTGCCATAGATTAACATCATACCAAACGTCCACCGCTCACATATCAAGTCCCACTTTCTTACAGTTCAACCCATCAGTCTTGGTCTCTACACTGCACTCGCTGGTAACTGCGTCGCCCGTCATCCAGAGGATACACTCGGCACTTATGGCTATTCCAAACAGCCGACACACCGCCGAACTCTCATGTGCCCCCGGAAAGATCATGCTGTCACTAGACCAGAACCGAAGTTCCCATAACTCGTTTAAGTGGGTTTACAAAATTATTTCGCAGCCCGACAAACTAGGTTCAAATCTTCGAGTCAGCAGTGGACCACTGTGTTTGTGTTTTAGCTGTTAACCACTGTTTCTATTTTAGTCGATTTACATGTAGGTGTATTCCTGCCGAAACAGAGGTACGCCTCCTCGTCTTATAGAGCAGAGATGGCTTGGCTCAGAAACTTCTCCGTACCTCAAGTCGCGCCGAGGGAGATAATAACCAGAAAATTCGCGCAATGGCTCGCGAGTCGTTCACTCTTTCAGAGACAGGAGTTACGTCAGTTCCATTAGCGTTATCGCGGCCTGTGTGGTGACTCTGCTTCCCCTCCTCCAAGTACAGGTGATTTCATCCTGAGGAGAGGTGTTCTTGGCCCGCCCGAGAGAGTAGGGGGTGAGGGAGGGCGGTATGGATAAAAAGAAGACGCGCGTAACAATATACAGCATAAATAAATTTCCTGTTCAAGACTGGAACCATTTAAATTAATTAATACTATACAAGAAACAAAGCCATAAGCATTTATCTGAGTTTTTAAACCTAGTTTTCTGGCTTCTTTTGCACTTGTGGTGAGCCGATTTACCTACTCTATTATTTAACTAACAAATTTGCTGGCAAAATCCAACCAAGAATAAAATATTTTCACATAAAAATTATTTTACTAAACAATTTTTGAATGCAGTATTAAAAAAGGCAATATTTACGTACAATCAGAGGACAAACTTGTGCGTAAATATTACTTTCATATTATTACTTGTTTAATGAGTTTTTTTTGCTGAAACCTATTTTATGCAATATATTGTTTACTCTTGGTTGTTTTTCTTGAAATCAACTTCGGCGATGGGAAAGTCCAACGAATTTCGAAGTTTAATTCAACTACGTAATTGTCATAAAATTTAAAAATGTACAATTGTAGTAGCTTCTTTTTCTTTCACCCACCCAATGGAACGCCACAGAAGCTCATGTTTCAACATTCTTAAGAAAAGGGGGTTTTAATTCGATAAGTATGTTGTTTAACAACTTCTTATATGATTTGCACAATATTTGCTGTTTAAGACATTTACATTATTTTCTCAGTAACAGCAAATGTTTATGAACACTAATTAAAAATTACTTATACCTTAGTTTGTCGCGGAGTCCTTTGAAACTTCTACTGCCTAAATATTTTACAAGTGTTTAAAAACGAAATACACTCTCATCTTGTTTAAGACTAAATTATTGAACACATATCAAGTACTTTTTAAAATCATTTTTCATTTTATTATTAATAGTTATGTGTAGGGCCACCTGTTTTTCGCGAAAAGATTAACGCAGAGGCTAGACTTAAATATCCTATGTGCACACTTGCAAGCTTCCTTTGGCTATTGGCTGTTTATCTTTGTGTTAAAGACAGTCTTTCACAGGAATGAGCCAATCACAATTAGGTTTCTCCGATACTGACCGTCCGTGATTCGCGGGCAGACAGATAAGACGCGTAACAATTCAAATGATCCAATCACGAAAGTGGTGTTGAACTAAAGCGCGTAGGAACACAACTTGTCCTGAAGGTCGCACTGTGAATGCAAGACCCACGTGCAAAGTAGTTGAATTTTTCCTTCACCAGAAACTGTATACATCTCACGAATGATTACATAATTGTCATATGACTTCAGAGTCACAATGGACAACATAGGCGCTCCCATGGAGTTCAGTATTTTTGGATAGTAGTAACTTTATTCAGGAAATAATAATTTTATGTTATGTGTTGTCCGCCTGATTCTGACGAAAGAGAATTCTACTAAATCAGTTTTTTCCTACTCTCTGAGCCACTGAGACGCTTATTGTTATTATATACTGCTCACAAAAAGTTTAGCAAATATCAGAATCCAGGATGTTATATTGAATAAAAGTAGTGTACATTTCATGTTGTAATCCTAATAGCACATGCAGGGGGGGGGGCAATATTAGTTTACATCATCCCAGTATGAAACAAACAAAAGGCATAAACTGAAAAATAACACAAACGAAGGAATCTCGTAGTTTCAATAAGAAAAAAGGGTCTTCTCAGATGCATTGACCAACTTCAATAACGTGTAGGGCCTCCATGATTCCTGAGGCACGCTTGTATCAAGCGAGACGTGGCAAAACAAGATTATTAAGCATTTCCTAAGGCAAATTGTCCTATTCCAAAATTGCGGCAGTTTTGAAGTCCTGGATGGTCATTGGTTGTTGTGCACAGTTTTAAATCTTTTGCAGTTCATATCAGCTGAATAAGCTGGTCAGATATACGTTTTGTGAGCAGCGGGGAATATGCTAATATTTTTGTGAGCAGTATAATACCCGCAAATCTGACCGAGAAAGTAGACTAATTGGTTATAATAGAAATATTAGTTTTACGAAAGCATTACCTTTTGTAAGTTGTCCCTCAACAACTGAGTGTTGTAACTGTTCCACACAGCATTGTCAACGTGACTCGCCAGACAAAGATATGTCGGGGACATGGCCGAATGTTTTTTATATATATGCCTGGCGTTAGCAAGTTATATATACGTGTATATATATCGGGATATGGGAACGAAATGGATGTGACGAAACTGATAATTTGCATTTATGGTTTCACTCGACAGATAGGGGACAGCGGTGACGTATTGGCCAGGACGCTCGCCTCCCACCATGTTCATCCGGGCCCAATCCCTGGCGGGTTCACTACCGGGTTTTCGTATGTGGGAATCGTGTGGACAACGCCGCTTGCCAGCGGGTTCTCTCGGGGTGCTTCCGTTTCCCCCGCCCTTGCAATCCAGAGCCGCTCCATCCTACGGTTTCATGTCATGTCTGGGAATGACGGGCACCTACGGGTCCCAGCTTGAAAGCCTCTCATT
>NQII01000044.1:454762-472781 GCA_002778355.1 Clitarchus hookeri
GGGGGGGATGTTTACTCGCCCTGGGTGCACTCCCCACACGACATTTATTTATTTATTTTCTCGACAGATTTATACGAGATCTTTCGTCTGCCACCAAAATAAGTGATCTGGCACATCGGAGTCGCGAGATATAGAGCCCGGAATTTTTTCCCACCCCCAAAATGTCCACCAGTCACCGCGGGCCCCCACCCGAGCCTCGCGCATGCGCGGCGCCAACTTAAGGTCATGCTCACATCAATAACGTATACCCCATCGAAAGAGATAATATTTATTTCTATCGCGTTATTAGTCGCGATGTTATAGCTACTGAAGAGATTTGGGCGGCTCTTGACAGCGAGGCCTTGAGAGCCGATGAGATTGAAGCGAGGTGAGTATGGGGCAGCACAGGACTGCAAGGACGGGGGAAACGGGAGATCCCCGAGAAAACCCCGGCATCGTCTGGCACGAGCCCCACATGCGAAAATCCGGGAGTGAGAATCGATCACGCTGCAAACGTTACATCGTCGTTTCCGTCCTGGTACCCTACGTGTTGGCCTGATTTTAAAGACGTGTTCACGTGAAAGAGATCATTTTCAGGAAGACTATACGATCAAAGTATAGAATGGATTTCTCTTAAAATCACAACGTTCGACCAAGTTCCAACTTAACTTTCTTACGAGAATACATTACAGGAGCTTGCGCTACAGACACAGCAGCAGTTGGATTAAAAACAGTTTCGTTTACAGAAAAAGTCTTCCAACAAATAATATCTCGTACGTCAATTTGATTTAAGTAATTAACAGCAGCACAAGGACTTTTATTAGCTCTTCTAAAAAAAAACATACTTCCAAAAGACCACTTGTTAAACCTTGTATACCAAATCTATATAATAAAGAATACACTGCGTCATCAGATTTTTCCCGTGTACTTGTTACCACACACTAAGAGCAAATTTACCACATTGGTGTGTGCATGTAGTAAGAAACCGGAAATGGTAAGGTCGTTTGCTGTAATTGGATGGTATAATTCCTCCATGTGTTCAGGAAACAGTCAAATGCGTAGGGAAGTTTATAACTCTACGTAGTAGTGACGCTAAACGTTCCTATATCTGCAGCCTGATGTGTGGTATTATTTCCATTACATTTATAGGTTGAGAACTTACACTACTCTTTAGGAAAATTACTAGAACATTTTTTTTAACAGTGCAATGCACTGCGCAAGTGCTATGATTTTTGCAATTTTTTTTCAGTCCTTGTCGGGCGTGAATCTGAGTTGAGCCGGGCGAGATTAGAGAGGCATCACCCTCGGGTATCAATTCCCTGTGATCGGTGCCAGACTCGTCGTTTTATTGCGGACCAGAAAGTCGTCACGCCGGTAGGAAACCGCGTGGGTGGGCGTAAAACACACGGGGCTCCCGGGGAGAGCAGCTGAGGTCGTTTGAGCACTTCCAAGCTCTAAACTTGCACCAGTGAGAATTGAGCCAAATACGCGAAGAAAGTGAGAATTGAACAACTGATAATCAGTACCAGACAACTAATTAATTTAGTGGTCAAATTTCAGTGATTTATATGTGATTTCCCACTGAACGTCAAGAATGCCACTGCTATAAATCATTTGTTCACAGTTAATTTTGCTTAGTTCGCCGGCTAGCAGAAGCTTATCAGCTGACTTTCAGTGAATGTTATTTCACTGGTTGATATCACTGATTCGGATTTCGAGTGGAGACGGATGTAGCCGCTGGCCAGTTATTTATTCGGTAGGCAGGGCTTAACATGAGTTGTTTGAAATATTATTGCAATGGGGTGAATGATTAAGTGTAATATTTTGAGCGTACTCCATCGTTGCACTATGTCGTCAGAGAAAACCAAGTCTGAGACATGTAACAAGCACGAAAAAACGAGCAAAGAGTGGCTGTAGTCAACATATATTACAAGTAAAACGTATAATGAATCCCACAAGGAATTTTTTCAGATAAATAACAAAATACAAAAACAAAAAATACAATTACAGAAAGAATAATCAAATGAAAAAACTGAAAAACCCAACTACAACACAATGACGATAAGACAGACGAAAAGTTCAATTTTTCAGTTTGATTGAAACCCGATTTTCTTTTGTGTTGTCCTTGGGTTCTTCAGTGTTTTCGTTTAATTATTTGTTCTGTTGTAATTGTATTTTTTGTTTTTTAATTTTGGTTATTTGTCTGCCAAAATTACTTGTGGGATTTATTATACGTTTTACTCACATATTTTGACAACAGCCACTCTTGGCTCGTTTTTCGTGTTTGTTTCATGTCTCAGACTTGGTTTTCTGTGACGACATAGTGTAACAATAGAGTATTCTAACTAATATTATAAATGCGAAAGTGAGTTTGTTTGTTTGTTTGTCCTTCTTGCACGCCGCAACGGAGCGAAGTGATTTTTTTTGCACAGAGATAGTTGGAGGGCCGGAAAGTGACATAGGCTACTTTTTATCCCGAGAAAACATCTCATTCCCTCGGGGAAATTCTTATTGGAAAATGAAGAAGTACACAAACGGAATAACAATGCAACGTCGCAACCGAGCAACAGATCGACGTAATTTCTTGCATAGAAATAGTTGGAGGGCTGAAAGGTGATATTGGCTACTTTTAATAGCGAGAAAATATCTCAAAAAATTTACAAACGATAATAGGGAATCAAGCCGGAAAAAAGGTTTTCCGCCAGTACGCTGTCTAAACCGTTAAAGATGGAACAATAACATGTAGTAAAGAATAGTGTAGAATAAAAAGACCTAAAAAAACTCCACTGTAGCATATATCTATCTATAACAGAGAAATACTAATAAGTGTTTTTACCATTTAATTCACCGAGATGTTGAGTTTTAAAATATGTTTAGAGTAAAGAAGATTAACAATAAGTAAAATTGAACTTTATTTTAAAAAAAACCTTAAAAATAATCCTGTTGTTGACGCGAGCGGAGCCGCGGGCACAGCTAGTGTGCAATATACACTGAAGAGCCAAAAAACTGGTATAGGCTTGCGTATGCAAATAACTGAGGTATGGAACTAATCAGAGTAACGCGATGAGGTCGGCAGCTAGATCGGTTACTGCTGCTGCAATGGTAGGTTATCAAGATTTAAGTGCATTTGAACGTGGTGTTATAGTCGGCGCACGAGAGATGGGACATAGCATCTCCGAAGTAGCGATAACATTTGAGCGTTCGCGTACGACCATTTCACGAGTGTACCGTGAATATCGGGAATCCGGTAAAACATCACATCTTCGACATCGCTGCGGCCGGAAAAAGATCGTGAAAGAACGGGACAAACGACGACTGACGAGAATCATTAAACGTGACAGACGTACAACCCTTTCTCAAATTGCAAATTGGTGCAGATTGTATTTGTGGACTGCCCTGCAGGATNGGGGCTACACGATATTAGGCAGGTGTACTAGTTTTTTTGGCTCTTCAGTGTATTTCACCTAAGGGTTTTATCATTTCGTCGACAGCGAGGTCAATAGAGACGGAGCAAGTTGCCCAGAGAGGAAGCAATTGGGACGGAATCAGCCACGGCCCGCAGTAAGGAAGCATCCTAGCATTCACCTTGAGTGATTTCGGGAAACCATGCAGAAACCGACACCAGGACGGCTGGGCCGGGAATCGAAGCTATGTCCTCTCGAATGCAAGTTTACCCCCGCGATACCTCGCTCGTTCATTTGTTGTCTGCTCCATGCAAATTGTGAGCTGGGGAATCTTGAGTACTGAGTTTAAAAAAATCATGCGTGGAGAGTATCGATTTGCGAGTAAACCTGTTCAGACTATAAATCTACGGGGTATCGCCCCTACCGTTTACAGCGCTGCTTGAAAGGCTTTCAAGGCGCTGAAATTATGTTATACACTGTAAGCGTATTACACATTTTTAAGTTGCGATAGGAAAAAGTAATATAATAAATGTATGGTAACGGACGAAAAAATCTTTTAAAAAATCAAAGGAATATGTGAATTTTAAAATGAAATATTTTTCGTAAATATATATCAAAATGTAACAAAACTAATACATTAGACTACAGTCTTGATAATGGTAGCCTACGTGGCAATACAATGCTACTAAGAATATTTCTAGGAAAAATTTTATGTGGCTGGCCTTAATTTCAAATTTAACTTTTAAAATAATATATATAGTTAAAGTTGCTATGATTTACAGCCTTACTGCAGGTGAGCCAATTGTCGGATTATAAAGAAATTGCCAAGATGCCATTTCTGTGACTTCAAGAAAGACTTCAACTGAAAACAAGCTTCGTGTTAAAATTTCCTTTTTGAATTTTGTACGAATCACTTATTTATAGGGACCTGAAGTATTCGCCGATTCATTTTGGGACAAGCTAGAATTCAAAACACGTGCGTTTATATAACTTTTAAACCATTGGTCCACACAGTGTTTGACACTTCCTGGAGAACTCTGTCAGATTGTCGCCTTCCAATGTAACAGCAGACATATGATCTTGATATCGGCATATTTGTACATAATATTTGACGCGTGATGGATACCTGGGATAGGCATTGCGCTGTATTCACACCCTGAGAAGTATCCTCGGGACAGTCTTGCCGTATAAGGGCACAAGGGGAAAAACCGAAGTTGAGAGAAAAAGGGTAAGTCCCTAGAAATAGCCGATATGAGCCCCCGACGAAGGAATAAAGGGAACCCCCGCCGAGAATGAGTGCCGACACAGCTCCCAAGAATTCCCGAAAACGTCCTACTACACCCTCCCTCCACCCTCATAGGAGCGCGCAATCCACTGACAAACACGAAATCCTACACAAAAACTGCGCGAAGTACACAGAGGATTTCCCGATTTCTCTCTCGAGAAACTGCTGACAGCTAACTTGAATATAGAGGGAGAAGGGTTAAATTCAGGAGCAGCAAAGGAAGGGAGTCAGTTGTAATCAGTTGTTCACGATGAGTTGTTCAGCCGTGATGCGAGGAAGAGAAGGCAATTAGTGGGTGAGGCAGTCGTATCACCAGGCCGGAGTTCGGACCCAGCCCAGGCAGTAATGTACAATCAGTTGTTCGCTGTCAGTTGTTCGGGAGTAATTATCGCCAGCCGAGATGGGAGTTGTTCGGCGGTACAGCCGCGAGACGAGATAGATGCAGCCGAAACGGTAGGCGAATCAGACACGGGAGTAATCAGGCGTGTGACGAGAACAGTGCTGAGAATATGAGTAAATTCCCGGAAACGAGTGGCAGCCCCAGTCCGAGAGGCGCCATTCCCCTAGAATAGAACAGTGCCGAGAATATGAGTACATTCCCGGAGACGAGTGGTAGCCCCAGTCCGAGAGGCGCCATTCCCCGCGAAGACGTAGTCGTGCGCCGGATGGCGACGAGGCAAGCAGTCAGTCAGTCAGTAAGACAATTGTGATGTCACCGAGGAGAGAACCCAGGAACCACCGAAACTTCATATGTAAATTCCCCGTGACAAACCCAGTAAAAGTGCCGAGAACTTATGAGTTGATTTCCGAAAACGTAGTGGCAGTTTCCGAGTTTAGGAAGTCAGAAACGCGAGCCGGATCGTTGCGGACGTCGCTGCAGGACGAGGAGGCGCGCTCTCCTTTAAGTAACGCCAGCCGAGGTCCCAGAGAAAGTACAGAGTCCCGGAAACCCATCCCGGACTTCCGAGAGAGTAAACCAAAGCCGCAGGAAGAAGACAGCTGAGTACAGCATGCCAACGAGAGACAGTCCGAGGGCCTGACAAAGGGCCACCCAACTCACCAAGCCTCAGCTACCAATGAAGACAACTCACCAAAAGCCGCAGTCACAGATAAGTAGATAAACGTCTCCCTTCAACAACTTTCCCCGACGCATAGTATTCAGCCCACCAGCCCTTCAGGCCTACGACTTGCAGGGGGCTCAGTCTCGCCAGTGTGTGTAAATACCTATGTTACCTTCAGACGAATTAATTGCTGGTGTGTTAAATAATGGAAAATACGAGTATTTGATTACCCCTAACGCAGCAACCACAGGCGCCCTTAGTCTGCACCAAAATAATTTAACTAAATAAACTACTAGCCAGCATCCTGTATAACTCAGGTGGCCTAGTAGCGACATACTGAAGAGCCTAGTCTGCAGGTCATTGAACTAGAGAATTTTTCAGGTCTCTACATATTTCAGTTGAAATTCTGATATTCTCTCCAAAAACCATTATGAGTTTAATTGATTTTCAAGTGTTTTCGTATTTTTTTTTATAAATTACTATCGATATAATCCCACGAATCCATAAAATATCCTCAAAGCCTAGAAAAAAATTGTTCCTTTAGCAGCTTTAAGTATTACAAAAAATATGTGAGTTTCAGCTTTTATTAAAAATGTGTAAGTACCATATAAAAAAAATTATTGCATTTTTAAAATTATTTTAAGGAAATCATAGCTTGAGATACTATAAACTTAACATTGCACATTTGAGTTTGATTTTATTTCATCAACATTGCACTGAATTTCTTCATTTTTAAATTCTGTAACTTTGTGCCTAAACGGACTGTGTGTGGAAGAATTCAGCAGGCCAAGGTCTTAAATGTTAGCTCAAGCATTCATGCAGACAACTGTAAATATAATTTTGTACAATCCTGCGATTGCATGATTCTATATTCCCAAAGGAGGCAGTGTTATGTAGCACCTTCGTGTCACAAACATGAGCACCCATTGGTACTCTCGTTACGACACAAGGATGGCACATAAATCGAAGGTGGGATCTAGATTCCTGTGTAGACTAGGTTTTACCGTCTTGTGATCGCGTGACCTATATTCCCAAGGGAAATGGTCTAAATATTAAAACGAACTAACCTCCATGACTGAGGTGGTAGCGTTTGAAATGACAAGCAAGAATAAGAATTTATGTTTGCCAAAAACCACAAAACAAAAAGTGGATGATAAATACACGTTTAAAGATAAAAAAAAACTCATTTCCTTATAGATACTTACCATATTATATTTTTAAGAAATAACATTTCCTTTCAATTTGACAGCTTTACTAATAAATGTTCAAACATTAAAATGTATTCAAAATATTTGTAAACAATACTTTCAAGACTGAAATTATCTCTTGTAAGTGAAATATCAATTAAAATCATCATTTATATTATGCAAAAGGAAATACTAAAGTTAAAATGAACAATACATTATATTTGTTAGTGATCCGATTATAATCGTTTTGGCAAATCTGTAGGTGAATCTCATACTTCATTAAAATTTGTTTAAAAAAATTATATTATACCGTCTCAATGCTTTTTTAATACGAGCTTCTGTGACTGCGAGCTGGATAGTAGCGTCTAATAAGTCCATTTCGAAAAAAATAATACGAAATTATTGTTTGAAAAAAAAAAAAACATCGAGTTTAGAAATTTGGAGGACACATAAACTTAGGTAGCTTCTTCAGCGCCCGTTATGGTGAAACGATATAGAGTTGTAACCGCGAAGGAATGCAATACACGTGAAAATGCCAACGTCCGCTCACGTTTCTCATTTTTGAAAATCCGGAGTTGACCACGCCGGGATTCGAAGCTAGTTCGTTTGATTACGAAGCATGTAGCCTGTCGTCTATACTTTAGTGGTCCCCGGGGGAGGGGAAGCATGATTCAGACGATACATTTGGCATGAAATATGTAAACTTCTGCTTCTCCCGTACGATCACAATTAGGAAACAAAAAAAGTTATGTAGACTCAACAGAGAAATGGAATTAGAAAAACAACTGTTTATTGGATTGGCTTTGCTGCAGCCACACAACAGCTATAGTAATCTGGACAAGCAGATGTCTTCTGCACTGATGTTTAGTTGTTAATAAAAATTGTCAAATTGTTTGCTAACACACTACTTAAGATTTGAAGTGAATAACAGTTAAACTAACCTTACTGTACACAAAACCCGATGTGATCCAAGACTTAATAACCTTTGTAAAACAATTTATCGATGAGGAAATCCCATGAATCAATAATCGCGTAGTACGGCCCATCTGCATTTCACAAGATACAGATTTGCTCAGGATACACGGACGGATACAAAGTAGGCTTTCGGCGATTAAATCCAATAAAAATTGTTATATTTTTTAAGCGGTGCTGCGTAGCACTGCAATCGAAGATGTCTGCTGCAGGGGCCACGCCAAACGTAAGAATGAGTGCAGCTAAATGAAACGAGCGAAATTCGCTAAAATAATCCAGTAGATATGGCCTGCTAGATCGTATGCTTTCTGACCCAGACAAGACCCCTAATGCACAATAAAATGGAGGCTTGGATGGATCCTATCAAGTGCTGTGCAGCAGTCGATAACACGTTAAGAATCGCGGGACATGAAAAACAATGGGGATAAGAAATTGAATTTTTTGCACGCCACTGCAGTAATTTACAGTACAAGTTGATTATATAAGAATACCACAATTTTGAAGGTCTATGATATCTAACCCAAACAACCTACAACCTTGATTGACCAATCAAATGAACCGCGGAACCGTGAAGTTGGTTTACCATAAATTCATAAATGTTCAATGTGACCACCACGAGCTACCCGAATGACATCTACGTGATAGTCAAACTAGTCCCATTCTCTTGTCAGCATGCCCGGTGTTGCGGTTTGGATGGCGTTCGTAACTCTCGGTTTGAGGCGGTGAGGGGGAAGCGAGCTTGCATTCGACACGCCAACGTGAAGGGGACGGTCTGATGTTTCCTTTATGTGCCCAGAACGAGGTAGACGATGCCTTCATGTCTAAGCTTGTTTTTAGCAATGAAGCGACGTTCCATACAAATGGTAAGGTGAACCGGCACAACGTGCGGATATGGGGCCAGGAGCCTCCACATGAAACCACCGAACACGAGTGCGCTTCCCCTAAAGTGAACGTGTTTTGCGCTGTATCCAAAGACACTGTTTTCGGGCCTTTCTTTTTTCACGATCCCACTGTTACTGGAATCCCTTATTTGGACATGCTTACATAGTTGTTGTTTCCTCAGTTAGAAGAGGCGGTGGGGGACTTCATTTTCCAGCAGGATGGTGCTCCACTCCATTGGCACCTAGCTGTTCGCGGATAGCTGAACGAGACGTTGCCGCAACGCTGGATTGGTCAAGGAGCAGCTGGTGACTAGGCTCTTCATCGCTGGCCCCCAAGAAACCCGGATATTACACTGTGCGATTTTTTTCGATGGGGGTACATAAATGATCAAGCGTTTCGTCCACTATCACCGGCTAACATTGACGACCTCAAAACGAGAATTACGGACGCCATTCAAACCGTGACACCGAACATGCTGACAAGAGTGTGGAACGAGTTTGATTATCACGTAGATGTCATTCGGGTCGCTCGCGGTGGTCACATTGAGCATTTGTACGAATGGATGGTAAACAAACTTCATGGTTCCACGTTTTATTTGATTGGCCAACCAAGGTTGCATGTTGTTTGGTTTTGATATTATAAACCTTCAGAGTTGGGGTATTCTTTTATACTCAGCCTGTATTTGATTTCGCAGAAAGTCCAGCATGTAACACGAAAACTCACACACACAATTAAAAAGGCCGAGTATAGATGTGGCCAATCACTGTGTAAATAAAACGTAGATTAATATTGCAGTAGTAATTAGTCTATTAACACAATAGACAAGAGACAGAAAACACCAGACTGAGTTGTCAAATAGAATGATAAAAACTCTGGACGAGACAGTGAGGACAGTACAGATGAACACCGCAGACTTTCTTCAACGAAACACCGATTAGTTGATTACTGACTTTATTTCTTATACGGAATTCTCTTAGTGTTATTATTTAAGTATCTGCTGATGGCAGTTAAGCTTGGCTGTTTTGTTGGCGAATGCGTTTTTCTGGCGTATTCTCGCTTTTGTGTGACATACGGCAAAGAAAAATGTTAAAAAATAATATGTAGTTGATTGAAAGGAAAGGTGACAAGTAAAAAATTCCCCCAGCCTATGACCATTGCCGTCATTTACTTAGTTCAAGTTGGTGTTCAAAGCTTTTATTTTTGTAATAAAACGTTGTCAAGTATTTCGAACGGATACACGCGTGGATACGTTCTGCTTGAAGATTCAGGAAGCTACGCGGTTGTGTTTGCATGACGTGGGGTATCTCTTTAATCATCTGCACGTGTCCTTTTTCTCCTGCTTGTCCTTGCGCGTGTCGAATAGACGACTTGGCCGGCAGCATACTTAACTGCTAAACACCCGCATTCCCATGCAAGCCTCGTCCGTGGACGTTGGATACAAGGCGAGTTTGAAGAATGCGGCGAAGAGTAAAATCCCACGATTTCGACGCCGCTTCACCGCAAACAGAACCGCAGTATATCTGGTCTTGCCGACGTCCATGCGATGCACGGGTGATGAATACTCGTGCGCACGCCGCCGCCCTTGGCAAATCGCAAGCTTTCACGGAAACACAAGGCTCACGCGTGTTAACAAAGAAACTGTACACGACAGGCCGAAGTGAAGTATTACATCGTTTCGATGGGACTCTGTTACCTGCGTCATTGCAGATACCACCATTCTATTTCCACTCGAGGACGGGGACTCATCGTCACTTCCTATACGTCTTTATTTTCGTTGTCCCACACTCGACGATGATTCTCCTCTTGTTTTTTTTTTTCGGTTTTATTATTGCCTTTGTTTTGCGTCGTTCCTTGCCTGATCTGATCGCAAGTCTTTGATCCTTATAGTTGTTGGTTCTTTGTTTCGATCTTGTACTGTTTTATGATCTAATTTTCTTCTTCCTTCTTAATTGGTGCCATTTATATTTAATGCGATGACTTGAGCTCTAATTACAAGCCAAACATTAGGACTGTTGGGATTTATAATTTGTTTTTAATTTTTATTATGTGTTGGGTTTCATATTTATTAAATATTTTATAAGCTGATTTTAGGCGATTGGGTTACTCCTATCGATATATTTATTGTTTGGCATACTTCTCTAATTATATATTTTTTTATCAATTTTTGTTTTGCATGGTTATGTTACTTTTAAATATTAAATTATAATATTGCGTTGATTTATTGGTTCAGTTTAGTAGTAGACGAATAGAGTGTTAATTTCAATTTTGAATATAATTCAATACACTTCTGCCATTAAACCTGAGAAGAGGGATTATCGTTGGAGCGGGAACTCTCAGTTTACCATTGTAACTATGCTTTGGAACAATTAGCATCTATGCCTTTCAATAATTTTCACATCCAATGATTGGAGTCTTATATGGCTAGTAGGGCAAATGCATCAGTAATACACAGTGCACTTCAGTTTACATTTTGACATAAAAATGTAAAAAAAATAGAAAAAATTGAACGATACTCTCTGTGCATGTGACGGCGCATACAACCCGCTTTAGGAGACAAAGCTTGAGGTCGCTGAGGTCGCCATGCTAAAATGGCAGTAGTGTACTAGGTTTCCTGGAGTGAGGAAATTGAGTGCCATCATATAGGCAATGTCGTAACCATTAAGGAGATTGGCTCAGAATTCAGTCCCTAATTTATAATTCTTTATACCCCAGTCGTACGTATCGTCACGATCGTTTTGCGTTCTACGCTGTGCAAAAACGCACCGTTAGGAAAAGTTTCCCTGAGCATCGCAGTCACTAAGACATCGATGTACACTTCCCCGCCTGAAATGTGAGCGTTGAGCGCTGGTACATTCACTCACGGGCAGAGAAAAACAGCACACCCAACGCTCGTGGTGAAACGGTGGCATTCCAGTCGTGTGGGAGTAGCGACACTGCCTGCGTACATTTATATCTTATGGGTTGTCTTGCTTGTTTCCAACGATTAGCTATGGACATACGCCACTACCGCATACACACAAATATAAACCCTGCTCTTTGATAGCCACAATCTCGCCCCAATACTTTTATATGTTAGACTTCAGTGAGGATGTGGGGCTTACTTAAATTTCATCGATGTACATTTTTCTGGATAGGCTAACGAGGCACATATCCGCAAACAAAAAAAAAATTGTTTTCGTGACGCAATGTAAAAATGCAATAGTAACTGTTTAGAGTCTCTTCGCGGTTTCTTCACACTTTTTGAAACAACTCTTTGAAAAATCACCCCATGTATGAGGTGCTTGGTGGTTTCGTAGTTATGCCAGTTATCACAAGCGTTTTATACTTCTGTTTACATATAATCAATTACTTTCTCGTCACATCTAACTGTTACCCATATTTTATCTATATATGGTAATATTTAATTCGTAACTTATATAAATAAAAACAGGGAGAAAACAGGTGTGTTGGTAATGCCTAGTAAGAAAAAGTTAATATGCAAAATGTCATACTGAGCGCGCACGTATGCGGTTCTTTGTCTCTTTGAGCCTTGGTTAAGCTTTGCTTGCATGAGGTGGAGGAATATCCCGCAAGTAGAACTTTAGCAGGGCTTCAGAATAGTTGGAAGTAACCGTAAAGGGACTATAGGGATGTATGCACAAAATATTTTTTCTCACTTTAAGCGAAGTCATAAATAGCCTTATTTATCAATCGCGCTGGTAACGTTAAAAGTTTTAGTTGAATATAAAATCAAACAACGCAAGGTACTGTAAAAACTGAATTTTCTCACTAGAAACATTTCTAAGTGAAACTTATCGACGTTGCTACGCTGTTGTCTTCTGTATTTATTGTCTGCTTTTCTCATTTTAATTTATTATTTATGTGCAGTTACGATTGTGTTTGAAGCTATCATCGCGATTGATAATTTCACGAAACAGAAATGCTAAAACAGCGAAAAACGTTTCTTATCCTTATAGCACGTTCAGATATGCCAGAGACACTAATACGTTATGTCTTGATCGAAAAAAGTTGAGTGTGACGGAAGCTAGCTGAAGAAGAATAAAACAGGTTACGTATCTGTGCAAATGTGATATCAGTTGTGAGTTGGAGAATACACAGACAATGTTCTCAAATTACGCACTTCATTATTTCCGCCCTCAAATACATAGGTGGAAATAACCGAAATCAACAAAAACACGAAAATAAAAATATTCTGAGATCGGTGAACATTTCTTTTAACAAATAATTGAATTGCTTTCTGCCATCAGCTTCGCTGATTTCCGATTAGCACGTAAATATTTTCAGTCTAGATAGCAGCTCTAAAATACCGTATTTTGGATAATTTCCCTGATTTGCCTGTTAGTGTACACACTCGGTAATAAATATTGGTTATTCTACCCTTNTCACGAAACAGAAATGCTAAAACAGCGAAAAACGTTTCTTATCCTTATAGCACGTTCAGATATGCCAGAGACACTAATACGTTATGTCTTGATCGAAAAAAGTTGAGTGTGACGGAAGCTAGCTGAAGAAGAATAAAACAGGTTACGTATCTGTGCAAATGTGATATCAGTTGTGAGTTGGAGAATACACAGACAATGTTCTCAAATTACGCACTTCATTTTNTGTGCAAATGTGATATCAGTTGTGAGTTGGAGAATACACAGACAATGTTCTCAAATTACGCACTTCATTATTTCCGCCCTCAAATACATAGGTGGAAATAACCGAAATCAACAAAAACACGAAAATAAAAATATTCTGAGATCGGTGAACATTTCTTTTAACAAATAATTGAATTGCTTTCTGCCATCAGCTTCGCTGATTTCCGATTAGCATGTAAATATTTTCAGTCTAGATAGCAGCTCTAAAAGACCGTATTTTGGATAATTTCCCTGATTTGCCTGTTAGTGTACACACTCGGTAATAAATATTGGTTATTCTACCCTTNACCGTATTTTGGATAATTTCCCTGATTTGCCTGTTAGTGTACACACTCGGTAATAAATATTGGTTATTCTACCCTTGACTGAAACCATACATTCTATTTTAGAGAGCATGTATGTAAATATATCGGTGCATAATTGATGATATGGCCATGCTCAATACAATTTTTTATTTAGGATTTTGCACAGTGTGTTGACACGCAGAAAAGTGCAAAAAAATCCTTATTTGTAGAATTACTGTTAAAAATGTTATGTCATCATAATTCCGGTCAGTTGAGCCAATAGGCTTTGTGCGAGAGTATTATAATTACTCACTCACGCAGTCCTCCTATACGAGATTACTGCGCAAACTAAGTGTGATATTTTTTGTTGTTGCCTAATCAGTTAAAGAGACACTGCTGACAGCCTACTGCGAAAAATTACTGTCCTTATTTTAGAATAAAGAACGACTTTGTTTCTCTGTCTGAACGTTAAGGTGGCCGCCTGGTTGAAGGAATTTTGCACGTTTGAGGCCTAAACGCGTGGGAGCGCTAGGGGCGACCGAGACATGCGCAACGACTCTCTCATCGCCTCTACGCACAAAGAACTGAACTGGCGTGGAGTCTTGCAGTCGATAACGCGCCTCTATAAGACTTTCAGCGGAGACTCCGCTATTTTATGACGTAATAATAAAAATAATGTTTTTATGTACGTCCCTATTCCTTTTTTTAATGTTTTGTACCGGAATGTTTATACCGAAAAATGACCGTGAAAACATCCATCGTTGCCATATTCACTATCACAAAAACATGCTTTACAGAGAAATGGAGGAACTGAAAAACATATACAGATGCGTAACGTTTCTTAAATGCTATTAGTAAGCAAGTTCCCGGCGGAACCGGCGTTTTCCTCACCAAACCTCCCCTCCTGGTGGCCGATACCTATTAAAAGGTTATACCAGGAGCACTTCTTTCTATCTTTACGTTAGCCATCCCATTCAAACTAAAGCTAAATCGGCTCTTTTGTTTCGCAGGGTGCCGCCGGGAACTTGCAATTTTGTGACCGTCATGCTGGCCGAAATGAATTTATTACACAAATCTAACTATTCTAACAAACATTCCTAACGCGTACTGCGCGATTCCTTCTTTCACGAGAAAATTTAAGCATGACGGTATCCCATTAACGCAAAGCGCGGCTCAGTGCGTGCGGGTGTGGACCGGACTTAGATTCGGGGGTGATCGGTAAACCAGAATCACCCCTTCCTCCTCGCCCGCCGCTCGCAAAGAACTAGAAATCTATACCACACTGCAGACTTTCGTAACCGTCCCATTCACAGATGTCAATAGGAAGCAACTCATGACCGGTATCCAGACAGGCGTGAAGAGTTTCCCTGGGTTGAGATCGCTGACGCAATGACGCACTCAACTTGCCAGGGCCTCGTCGCGATTCTACGCCACTGCTCTGGTCTTTAGTTGGTGTGATCGTCGTTACTATTAGTAAGCAGACCTCACTCAGGCACGTTGCACGGCTTTTTAATAAAACGTTTCCTCCTGGAGCTCTCCACAGAGTTCGGCGGCTTACCCAGGCGGCCACCTTAAGCGACTGTGGTGGGCAGTATCAGTCCACGGAAAGGCTATCAGCCGAGTCTTTGGATCTACTTAGTCTTTTTTTCCAATATTTACTTACATTAAAACTGAACGAATTTTGTAAATAAATCAGTAGTGTCTTTTTCTTAAAAGGTTGGTTGAAATCTGTCATATTATGGTGCACCGCACTTTTTTATTAGTGATTTTAATAAAGCGCTAGGCTGAAAATTTTATTTTTTCTATATCTGTTTCAAACATAGTTTAATTTTCAGGAAATAAATAAAAGTATTTCATAGTTTCTGGATGAATGTATGTAAAAATTAAAATTTTATTATCTGCTCTATCACACAATTAGAATAAACAAAATATTTTAAACAATGTAGGAATTTACAAGAAAATCTGCAAAGTAGTATATTTGCACAATTTAAGATGTGGCAAAAGAAAGTTAGCTATGAATAATTACATGTTAGGCGACAAATAAAAAATAGACGCAAATTACCTATTTGCAACAATTGTAAAAATAAAACGATTTTTCAGCAATATTGTATATATATATATGTATTTATATCTGGAAGTACCTCATGGCATTTTTTTTTCACTGTAAATTTTCTCGTATCTGCAAGTAAATTTTTTATTAATTTCTTTGTTCCAAAACCTGTAAAATTTTCATTCTGATTTGTGACTGTGCAGCAAACCGGAATGTACAATTTTAACATGCTTTGTGTCACATCATATAAAAAGTTAAAAACTTTAACAGTGTTTAACAGAAATATAAGAAATAATACATATTTTGTGTGCGTCACCTTTAGCGTTTATATCGGTTATCTGATGGTAAGGGGGCTTCCTAAAGACTTAAATACCCCATACATTTTTTACTATAGTAAAAATTCATAGAAAAATCACGCCTTACCCGGGATTCGAACCCAGCAACCACGTGAATGGGAGGGAAACTGAGGTTAAGGTGGTGTAGTGGTCAGACTATTAGTCTCCAACCACGGTGAACCGGGTTCGATTCTCGGCAGGGTTTACTCTCTGTTTTTGTAGAGTGGGTAATTAGGCTGACGTGCGAGCAAGCACTTTCATGATCGATAATGTCGTTCGTGGAACGGCGATTATTGACGCTGGATAGAAATGCCATAAATTCTATGATTAGAAGATGTCGTGTGTTTTAAATGAACTAAGACTTCATTAAAACATCATACACATCAATTATATATTCGTCAAGTGTGCACGTCATGTACGTTTATTTTTTTCACCACGGCTAACAAGCTCCCAAAAAAATTACCATATAACATATGAAACACGTTTTTATTGCACACATAATTATTTTAATCTCAAATGTGTGATAAAAAATTTTAGTTATTCAAAATATCAGTGAAAAATTAAAATGTAACTAACTAACGTTAAAATTTTAATTCGTCTGGGTGACTGCTGTAAATAAAATGGCAAATTTTATCTATGTAATGTTGGTACTGATGTTACACAGATACTTATTTTAGCTACTTTATGAAGTAAAGCTTGCCTCGAATAAGCAATATTCCTATAAGAATTACTTTGTCAGGAAGCTGTGTATGAATTCATTGCTCAAATAAGTAATGCTTAACGAAGAAGTATTACTTCCTGAAGTACGGCTTATTTGCCAAACTAGCCTTGTACTATGCGTTCCAGCCTTAAAGGTTATTGTTAAAGGTGTTGAGAGTGTGGTTTTTTGCAGCGCTTATGGCCGATCGTGCTGACTGTGATGGTGCTGTGGTCGCAGCTGATTGAAGCCCACGTCTACGTTGAACCAGCCGCCCCACCTCCTCTACCGTACGGCAGGTAGGCCTAGCTTTAAGAGGTTGATACGTTCAAAAATCTTTGTAAGCAGTAAGTCAGCTGTAGAAATTTTCCAACGCATTGGCTCAAGCCTAGTCCAACACAAAGGAGTTGCTACTGTTAACTGCAGTGGAAATATTTCGAAGTCTAAAGTTTAGCCAGTCACCGAAAAACTTACATTTAAATAAACACATTGTAACGTTCTTATTAAAAATTATGCCCTACAGTATAAATTTATTCTGACCTGCTTCGGAAAAAAAACCCGCCGAAAATAAAAATACGAAAAAATAAACAACTGTGTTCAGAACACAATGATGCACATTTAATACGACAGAGGCCGCAGTGGTGTAGTGGTTAGACTTCTCGCCTCCCACCATGCCAAACCGGGATCTATTCGTGGCGGGGTCACCCCCGGTTTTTCGCATGTGGGAATCGTGCCAGACGATG
Organism: Clitarchus hookeri; assembly: GCA_002778355.1. Lineage (NCBI taxonomy): Eukaryota > Metazoa > Arthropoda > Insecta > Phasmatodea > Phasmatidae > Clitarchus > Clitarchus hookeri. Next base: position 472,285 of record NQII01000044.1, read on the forward strand.
CCGCTGGTTAGCGGGTTTTCTCGAGGCTCTCCTATTTTCCTCACCCTTGCATTCTGGCACTTCTCTATGCTCACCTCGCTTCACCCTCATCGGCTCTCAAAACCTCGATGTTAAGAGCCTCCAAAATCCCTTCACTCACTCACTCGCTCCATGTTGGGAAGGGAGTTGTTGATCCCCCCAGGTTGAGAATCCCTGCTGCAAGAGCATGGTGAGTGTATGTGCAATGTGCACAGTGTGTTGTGTATGTGTGTTGCGCAGCTATGTATATGGTGTACTGGACAGCTACCTGTACAGAGTGTGCGTGTGTCTACATATACGGTGTATAGCACAGCTACCTGTACAGAGCGTTGCGTAGCTATGTGTACGGTGTACTGTACAGATTGTTGTGTAGCTACGTGTACAGAGTGTGTTGGGTGTGTGTGTTGCGCAGCTACGTGTACGCGCCGCACGCCAAGTACGTGGCGCACGGCGTGGTGGCGGCACGAGCTGAGGACGGC